>VXAZ01008624.1:157349-189456 GCA_013399875.1 Gymnorhina tibicen | reverse complement strand
TCCCTCCTCAGCTGGACAGGGGAGAGAAAATTATGGAAGGCTCGTGGGTTGAGATAAGGACAGGGAGAGAACACTCAGCAATTACCATCACAGACAAAACAGACTCAACTTGGGGAAATCAGTTTAGTGTAATACCAACGAAATTAGAGTATGGTAGTGAGAACTAAACCTAAATCTTAAAAAAAAACCCTCTTCCCACTCACATCTGCCTTCTTCACAGCCTTAACTTCACTTCCTCCTTTCGTCATCTCCTCTCGCTGAGCAGAGCAGGGGCATNCTCCAGCAAAGGCCTCCCAGGGGGGTCACAGCCTCCCTTGCACATCCACCTGCTCCAGTGTGGGGTCCTCCAGGGGTTGCAGGTGGATCTCTGCTCCCCCATGGACCTCCAGGGGCTGCAGGGGCACAGCTGCCTCACCATTCACCTTCTCTCTCTCCTCCTTCACTGACCTTGATGTCTGCGGAGCTGTTCCTCTCTCACATTCTCACTCTTCTCTCACAGCTGCAATTGCCCTTGTGCAGTATTTTTTCCCCTTCTTAAATCCGTTATCTCAGAGGTGCTGCCACTCTTGCTGGTGGGCTCAGCCTTGCCGAGTAGCTGGTCCGTCTTTAGATATAAAAATACAAAAGTTTTTGCTATGGTTACGAATTAAAGCGTTTTCAGACTTCTGGCCAGTTTGGTAATGGTGAAGATGCAACAGATTTATTTTTTTAAATTAAAAATGTAAAAACTAACTGTTTCAACATCAGAAATAAAAAACTTTTATTGAGACCACAGTTCCTATCTTACCTTCTGAAAGATTTGAGGGGGTTTTTTTGCATCTCTTTGAGAGGAATAGAGACACAGTACTGTCACCACTTTTGACATGATTTCAGGCATAGGATTGCCTGAAAATTGGAAACAGATGTGGGCTTATATTCTCTCCACTGTGTCCTTAGCCCTCAAAGGTTAGGGATCATTTATGTGTGTTTAGTGCAAGATGGAACAATAGTAATAACAACTCTAAAATTTTCAAAACCATCAGTGTCCCACTTATTTTTTAATGTACGTATTTTGTGAAGTCTCAATAGCTTTAGAAAAAGCAGTAGCAATGGAAGTGAAGAGTGGAATGTCACAGCAAGGACAGAGGGACCATTACATCTCATGGACAATGCTGGCTTTTGGGATACAAGCAAATCTGGTAAAACAATTTTACATTATTTCTTGTATGTTATTCTGTCTAGTACTCCTAAGGCATCAGCCAGCAGTTCTTTTTCCCAAAATGCTCTTTCAAATGGAATGCAGGAATCCATCCTGTAACCTGGGTGCCTTCCATGTCGGGTACCTGAGGTATGAACATATTTGATAGTGCTTCTGTGCAGGACAGGAGGCTGGAGCCAGGAGGCCCTCCAGGTGAGATCTCAGACAAAAGAACTGGATGTTCCTAATGCATCTTCCAGACAAGGGCCTATTTTGGTCTTTGAATATAGCAAACATTAGGCCAACACATTTCTAATTCAACAACTTCAGGAGAACTGTAGCAATGAAAAGAGAGCCCAATCTGTGGTGATTATTCATGGGCAGACAGACAGGTTCTGTGTCTGGACTCTTGGCTGAGGCTGGTAGATTATTCCAGTCCTTGCAGCCAGAGGCAGCTCATTTGGCATTACTTTCTGGTAACTTCTCCAACAAACTCTTTTATCCACAAGTGCCAAGCTGCAGAGGACTAGAGTGGCCCAGTCTGAACCAGGCAATAGCCAGCCCATGTCTGTCTGTGTCCTGGTGGTGATGATGAGGGGGAATGGCTCTGGCCCACTGTTCCTATTCCTCTGTCTGCATCTGCCATTCCTCTTGGCTGCTGCTGCCTGTTCCTGGGACAGAGTCTGGCACTGTGTGGCTGGGTGCCTCCAGTGCTGCCCAGAGCAGAGGGTGCAGCACTTCTTTTTTGCCCAGCACAGCCACCCTGGCAGTGGCAGACTTCGTGCAGAAAATGAAGGGGAGAAATGCAGAGGTACTGACCAGTGTTAAAATTATTGTGTCAACACGACTGTGATAACTTCTTGATGGCCTTGTGTTATATCCACAAGAAGTTCTGGGTGTCTTTTTCTGTGGGCATCAGCTGCAGATATTTTGTGCCTGAATATCTGAGAAGCTGAAAATGTAAATGGAAATTTATGCTTATGATACATATATAGTAAACACCAATATATTTTTAAAACCCTGTTATGAGCAGCCTGATTGAGGAATGAAGATCTTACTGATGAGCTTTGTGGAGTACTCTTCAGGAATTACAAACAGGTGTTCTTGATTTGAGAAGAAGCATATAGAACTGTAAAAACTATAACTGTGGCAGCTACAGCAACCTCTGACTAAATCTACAGGCAGCTCTTTGGCTCAAGAGCAGTGGGTGGGATATATTCTTTGTATTTACTGCAATATTAAAATATTTATCTTTGAGGGGTACCATTATACTGTAGTTCCACATGTTTCTGTTGGTAATCAACCAGTTATGGGTTTTTTCTTCAGGAACTTCTGGTTTTTAAAATATTATTGGAGTCTTCTTGATGTTTCAAATGTAATGAGCTTTCTTAATTCCTTCAAATCTCCTAGCTCTAGCAAAAGTTAACTCTGTGATAAAAAGTCTATTCATTTTTTGCAGCAGTTCACTCTTTGCTAATTCCGTTCTTTGGAGTAGAAAATGTCCTTTTAAAAATACTGCAAGCTTCTGAGCTTGAGGATTACTGAGAAGAATAAGAAGGTTTCTACAGTCACTCTTTACTTTTTGTATTTTTCCTTCATTCAGTAAGAATGCCAGTTTGTTTTTAAGGAGACAGAAAAAAACCTATTTTCTTCAAAAATCATATTTAAGTGAAATACTATTGTTTATGTGTGCCACTCCCCTCTAGTGAATAGAAGTGGAATTGCTTCATCTTATGCCATGCCACTGACCCCCTGGCTGCAACCAGATTACGGAATTTTTCTTCAACTTTCAGTGATGGAGTGTTATCTTTTTTGCAGTGGAACAATGTGAACTTTTTTCTGCTTTTTCTATTAAGGAAGAACTAGGCTTTCATTGCCAAGCACGCTAAATTTGCTAAATCCTGTCCTTCGCACACACATAATGCCCAAGTAAATATAAAATTAACTTTAAAAACAGCAAAATTATACAGTTATTACTCCTGTGTCTGTATACCCCTGAGTCTGAGTAATAGTTTCATGCTTCTTGTCCCTGTTTGCATACATGAAGCATTTATTTTAACAATGTTTGCTTTTTCCTTGATAGTTGAATACATTTTTGTGTAATAATCTTAACTCCTCCATGACGGGCTGATGTTTGCTTTATTAAATCTTTAAGTAATTGATACCAAAGCTCGAGATTTTTAGTCACAGATAGGTGTGCAATTCTAGATAAAAATATCTATCCACATATTTTCACTTGGATGTTTTTGTTGAAGAGGTAACAGAGGAAAAGAGTGTTACAAAAATGTTGTGTATGCGATAAATATTCTGTCAAATGTCAGCTAACAAGGTGTGAGATTTCTCTGGCCAGAGGCCAGTCAAATAGCTCAGCAGTCACCCTAGTCTGTACTCTGTCCTTATCAGACATGGAGAGAAATACATGCATTTATCTTTCCATTTACCATTTAAAGTACACAGCTAAAATATGCTCATGGTCAGAAGCTGATTGTTTCTATTTACTGCATATGACAGATGTATCAAGCTAGCATGAGATGAATCCTGTATGGGGTGGTCTTTAAAAAAAGATCTATTTGTGTCTGCTTCTTTGCTCATTAATTGTGCCACTACTTAGTATAATAAATGTGCCATTAATCAGTGGTGCTGGTGAAAACAGCTTTTTCTTTTACGCTGACAACCAAATTTAGTCCATTGGAGTTGCACAGGCTATGAAGGTCAGAAGCCTAACAAAGTAAACAGCCTAAACAAGTTGTATGAGATGCAGAAGTAGTGAACCCTAAATCAATATAAAATCTGATGTGAGGCAAATGTATGCAGAAAAATGTTTCATAGAAAAAAAGAGCATAGATCCAAGATATTTTTAGTTATGCCTAAGAGATGCAGAGGTATGCTGAGACTAGAATTTGCTCTGTAGAGCTCCATATGTTTATTTATCATACTCACACATTAAAGCTGACACTAGACATCCACCTACCTGAAGCTTAAAGAGCAGAATGTGTGAATGTAGCTGAAAGGCCAAGTGTAACACATTCCCTTGCTCTCCTTCCTTTAGGGATATTTTACATTTTACATCCTTGCTCTTTTCTGCTACCCAAAGATGCAATTCACCTTTGTTCTTAAGGATGGCAGATGTTTTTTGTAAAGGCTAAAAGCACTTTTTTTTTTTTACCAAAAGGAGTATTAAAAGTGAGGCCAAATGCCATGGCATCTAGTTAGGCAAAACTCACACTCAGATTTGAGAATTACAGCTTTTTTTTTTTTATGTACTGTGCTGTACATCACTGCATCTCTATATTTTCGTCTTTTGTAACAAAAGGATAAATTCCTGTTTGTTATTGCACAGCATTTTCAAAGCTCTGGTTGAGAAATACTATTACAGAATTGTTACTAGAAATTATCTCTTCTCTTTTCCAGAGAAATTAGTGCTTGCCCAGCCAACATTTGTTTTTGGAAAGAAGGACCACTCTTTGAAGGTAAAAAGTCTTTTATTTCCTTTTTCATTATTGATAAAAATTGCAGAGAAACAGCAGTTCTATACACAGTTATCCTAGCAGTAGTATAAGATTTTAGCCCCAGTTAAGACTTGTAATAAATGGTCTCAAAATAGAGCAAGGAAGAATAGAAAACAGAAACAAGACTTAATGCATATATGCTGGACTGTTATACTTCATGTCTCTGTCTAGAAAATTGCTGTTTAATTTTCCTTGACCTTTCCATGTTTGTTTTTTTTTCCAGCGGCCTGCAGAAGACCCAGTTTGCAAAGCTGAAAATGGTAATGACCACCTCCCTGAAACAGCATAATATAACTGGGTTATTCATAGGTCTGCCTATTGCTTGTGAAAACAGTGGTTGGACTCTTCCCATGAGCAGGGGCAAATTACCAGACTCAGATCTTGTGGGTTGTAGAGCCACCTACTCTGTCCCAATATGTATGTCCTCAAGAGTTCTTCCATCCTACCTCTCATATTTACCAGAAAGACAAACTCCAGAAGCCCTGAAAACTGCCCAAGCATATTCATCAACTGTATGAACTCCGAACTGCCTTTTTCTGTTTGCTTAGGCAATGTTGTAATGTAGCTCCTCATTCTTAATGTTTTCTGAGCCCATGGGCTATGAACTGATTGTAAGGGCTTGCTTTAGGTTCCCCAAACTTAGCAGAAATAAAGAAGACTCCAGAGGGCTTTGTGACAGGTGTTGACTGAGATTCCAAAGCCTTTTTGCTCTTAGGTACTGCCTTAAAGCTGTTCTGTAAGTCACTCCTAGAATTCATTGTGTTCAGGTCTTAATTCTGTATCATAACATCATGCTGATGCCTCCTGCCAACCTGTCCCTGCATAACATTATATTTTCTTTTCTCTAGATTTCATTAGTTGTTCCAGAAAACGTGCAAGATCATCATCTTTGACTTTACAGAAGTCTGACTCTCAGTCTAACACTGGTATGACATTTAGCTCCAGTCACGTTTTAATTGTTGTAGTTCTGTATTCTCATCTGGTAAAGGAAAGAATGAATTCTCCTGTCTAAGAAGTGTTTGTGCATTGTAGGCACGCTGCAAGTCATGAAAATTTAAACATTGATACTTGCTGGTAATTTCCAATAAATACCTTTTTAATTAGAAATCTATTTTTTCCATACTTACATAATATTACATATAGTGAAAAATCTATAAATTTGATATCAAATTCTTGAATTGCTCACGCAGTCAAGGGAGGATGAGGGCTGGAAAGGAATTACATTCTCTGGCTTTTGGAAGAGATCAGTGTTCCCTGGGCAATCCTTTAAAATGTAAAGCAGTTTCCAAAAGGGCCCCTCCTGTCCAGCCAAGAGCTGACTGGGAAGGCCCACTAAGGACTGTGTATTGCTTCCGTGGGAAATGAACACAAATGACTGAGGGTGCTGTGCAGCAGGACTGATCTGTTTTTTACAATGTTTATTTAACATATGGGTGGTACCAGAAAGGTACTTCTGAATTGAGGCATTAATATGTGTACAGTGTATTTTTTTTTAATGTAGTCCCGTGACACATCTGAATGTACCTAAGAGGACTTAAGATAAGCTAAGTTTGGTTTACTCTGAAAGTCATACTGGGATAGGTATGCTAGAAATTTCAGGGCATGCCTACACCAAAAAATAAAGCAGAGTACAGGAGGAAGCTGGAGTGTCTGCCCTCTTGATTGCCCACACTGTTAAAGTGATAGAGCCCTGTCTGATTCTGTTTTGAACCTCTCCACCTGGTGGTCTCCAGGACAGAGCTGTTACAGAGGGGATTAGCTGTGTGCCTGAGCCAGGCTGTGCTGCTTGGCCTCAGAGACCTCCCGGGATCAGCAGCATAGACATAACCTAACAGTCTGCTTCAGAAAGATGGTAGGTAGCAGATAATAATTTATTCTACTGTCAGTGAAAGCATGACATCAGCCTGGCTAACCCTAAAACTGGTCTTTTTTATTCTCCAAACAAATGATAATTTCAGTCTCTTATTCTTTTAGATACAGCTCTCACACAGAAAAGAGGGAGATCATCTTCATTTAACATCCTTCCTACTTTCCCTCCCTCCGAGACAGGTAATTAAAAATAATTATTTAAATAGAAATGCAAGTATTAGCTAAAATAAAGATGCATGCAGAAATGTATTTTGTGCAAGACAGATCTGAAGTGTGTGGGATTAGTCTGGTATTTAGATGGGAGAAATGAATGTTTTATAAGGAGGACTGGCAGTTCAATACAAGAAATATTTTTTGCATTTCTAGTTGGGGAATCCTCTGGGGCAGGGGTGGAATCTTTGAATAATCCAAAAATATGCATATACAGAGTGTGATACAAATTATCCTTGAAAAAACAAAAGTTACAGTAATTACATGAAGAGTTTGCTTGCAATTTAATGGTGATAGTTCCTACAGGAATATAATTTTCTATCCTAGGAGCCTGTTTTCCACCTAACCAGGGACCCAGGGAATATCCTCACTCTTAGCACTAACAGGAACCATGGAGTGGTCTCAAATCCTAGTCTACGTCTCTTACCAGAGACAGGTTCTTGACAGACACTGGCATAGAGGATTTCTAAACAATGTTAAGAGTTCACAACATTGTAATAGCAGCAAAACACACTCTTGAAATGAAAAAGTCATGATTGTATGTAGTGTATCAGAGTGCCATTTTACACATGGGATGTGTGGCATCCCACCCTTAGGGGGAAGGGAGCACCCAAGATTTGTAGGTGGTCATGGTGGAATGAAAGAAGTCAGAGGTTCTGCAAAAGCTTACAAAGTTTTACTGGTAAATCACACACTTGGCATGAAAACTGGTATAAGTCCACCCCTGATCTATTATAAGCACATGGGTGTGGGTTTTGGAGGAAGGAGTAAGGTGAAAGAGAAGAGAGAGAATTAAAGAGAAGAGAGAAAGCAAGAAAGAGAGAAAGAGCTCACCAGTCCTGATTCCAGCGTCAGCATCGGTCTGGCTGAAGGCATGTCCAGGATCTTGGGGCACACACCTGGGCTTCACAGGGTACCTTTACATAGGAAGGTTTCCCCACCCTGGAGATAAGTTTCTCTCTTTCTATGCAAGTCAGTTCTCATGTGCAGTTCCTTCTTTCTGGAAATGGGTTTGAGGCTTTGGAGGTCTTGGGTGGTCTTGATGCCCCTACAGTCCATGCCCACATCTTGGCCTCGTTCCTGCTGTGCTGAGCCGTGTTGTGCGTACGGTTGTCCTGGAAAAGTGCTACCCTACCTCTGTATGACCCCTTCTCCAGCCACATCCTGCACTTCCTCACAGCGAGTTATTGCCAGCAGCCCTTGGTTGGCTCTGCAGCTATCTGGGTATCAGTGAATACACGTTACCCCCTTATCTTCTAGGCTTTTACAACATGGCTGCCATCACCTTCTCACTGGTGTTTGATATCTTTATTAAAACAGTGAAAGCATCAATAGTGCACTGCTATCATTCTAGAAGGTTATGAAGGCCTTTTTAGCAGAACAGGGTAGGGTACATTTATTTATTTGTTCCTATGCAATTGGGCCTCATTTAACCATCTTAAAAATGCCTAAAAGTCGAACAGATAGCACTGCCATTTCAATGACTTCTACAAAACAGGAAGACCTACTTTTCAAAGCTGAAGAAAGATTTTGCATTTAAAACATTCATTAATATCCAAAAGACATAGCCAGAAAACCTCTGGTGCTTTCTGTGCCAAAGCCTGCCCAGCTGTTAAAACTGAGACAGTAATAGTTTTCTTGGAGATCTTTTTCAAATGGTTATGTTGGATTATTGCTCAGGTACTACCAAAACAGAGAGGGGTAACAGAAATATGAATTAATGGTTAAAATTTTGGTTTACTCATTATTCAATTTTAAATTCCTTTTCTGTAGTAAAGAAGAATAACATATTCATGACCTCAGCTCTTGTTCAAAGAAATCCTGACTTCATCAAAAGTACAAGAGAAGGTAACTGTCATTGTAATATTTATTTACTATAGTTCCACGAAGACATTCTTCAGAGATATGGGAGACATAGAAATAATAGCTCTTTTCCAGACTCAATGATAGACTAGGTATCTTTGTGAAGTTCATAACTTACTCATTTGACAATGTAAATGTCCTATGAACTCTGGTCTGAACATCTGCTCTGACTACTCAGTTTCTGAGTGGACTGAATATAGCCTTGCATAGTGAAATTTCACATTTCTAACTGAGTACCTCTGCTCCTGGAGAAGTTTCTCAGTGAAGAAACCTTCTGGCATCTGCAGATGCAGAATTAAATCTGAAATGCCAGAAGACATATCTAAAACAAAGCAATAAATATAAGTATAAAGATATACTTAAATATATAAATACAAATATATTTTATAAGTACAAACAAGCATGTTTATATATATAACACATTACCTTTTTTATCCTGATAGGATAACACATTGGTTTCACTTCAGAGCTGTGTATTTTAGAAACCATTACAATTTTTCAGCATATGAAGCAAGTAAACAACAGTAAATGTTATTTAAAAATGTTTTGAAACTTTCTGTTAAAGAGGCAAGACATATACATATGAACTAGATGTGAAGAAAAAGTATATGTTTAAATATTTTGTCTTTGTATTTTGCAAGGATCCTTGTCACCAAGTCAATTGTGGAATGTCATTAGACCTGCCACTTTACAGCCCCCACAAGCCCTGACCTGTCCTGAAATTCCTGTAGTATCTCTAGTGACTAAGAAAGAAGCATGTGTTCAGGTAAAAAGAAAAATAATTTTACTGGAGCTCAAATTAAGGAAAAAAACCAACCAAACAAAAACACCCAGAACAACCAAAACCAAACACCAAGCAAACCAGTGCTGTTTTAAAGCAATTAATTATTCCACTGCGTGATTTTCATGAAAGTTCCCATATGAGTTTCAGTGGAATTGATGTATCACTGACGTGATGTGAAATGTTTTAACTGACTGTGTTTGAAAAATCATCTCTTCTCTGCAGTCTGTCTTACCTTTCTGATATCAGGGTTCTGTGGGCAAATCAGCTTTGGGTGTTTCGGATTTTGTTTATTTAGAAAGTGAGATTTTAGTATTTTAATTGAGGGCACTGGCTTAGTACACAGCTGGAGGAAGGTCTGCCAGCTACCACATCTATATCTGTAACAATGTGTATCTGTCTGTCTATCTATACCTCAGTGACTCTGGTTTCTAGCAGATCTGTTAATAGCAGGAAATATACTAGTTCTAATTAATCCATTTGATTTTATTATTCCTAGCTATCTGAAGACAGCTCTTATTCATCAGCTGAGAATTCAGTAAATTCCAAAACATCAGTGGGATCATCTACTACCATGAGTCTCTCCAGCTCTCAAAAAACACAGTAAGATTTTATTTATCACATTTCTCCATAATTTTGTCACTTGGCTGATGGCATGCCCTTTTGTCCTGCATGTCTAACATGGTACTAAGCCCATGCTATCTGCACGCACACAGGGCTCAGTGGTATCTTTGGGTGGTGCCAAGATCTGTGTGTGCTTACATGAGCTTCATATGCCGTAAAAAATGGACTCCTAACTGTAATTAATCTCTGTGGGACAGGTGGTTTCTCACTAGCAGCCACCAAGCCAGAAACTATTTTGGTTTGCCATCTCTCTTCTGACTGTGTGTCTGCTACATCTCATAAAAAAGATGCAGAGAAACTCAGGAAATTTCATTCTTTTGAGGAATTACCAATATATGTCAGCATATTGGACACAAGAAGCATAAATAAAAAAATACAGGATTGATTTGGAAGACCAGGTGAATGCTGAAATTGATGCTCTACTTTCATTCACAAAGCAGAATTTCTGGCATGAAAAACTTTCTGTGGTGACTGTGATAGGCTGGCATTTTTGTGCAGCACAGACTTCAGAATTTTTGTATGAGGAAGCTGACTTCCTTGGACTAGGATGTTTCCCCATCCTCTTGACACTGTATGTGATGGAAAGAGCCCCATTCTTGGAGATTAATCAGATTCTGACTAAAAGCTTGGGAAGCTTGTGTCATAAGTGACAGAAATACAGTGCTAGGGAAACATAGGCTTCTGGTCATGCATTCAACTTTGTTCAAAAGTTTTGCTTGGGGAACGGAAAAGGTTCAAGGCCAGCACTGAGAAGAAGTCATACTGGTGCAAAAGTAGGCTATTACCTCTCTCCCTGGAGACTGACTCATGAGAACACTAGGTCTGTGGTTAGCCAGCTTAGTGTTGGCAGGCTGTCTTGTGGTATTAACACTGCTTGCTGTTGTTAATGAGGGTCATTTACCTAGAAGTTGTGAGCATCAGGAATAAACCTGGTATCACTTTTGATGAGACTTTTCAGAATTGCTAGGGCCACAGATAACGGATTTCTAATGTTGCCTAATTCCCCCTCCTACCCATGCAGGGCCTAGAATATGTTAATTTCAAAGAAGTCTGTGCCAATCTTCTAGAGGGCTAGATGGACCACAGATAAAGGTTAGGATGCACAGTGCCAGGGTTCTGAGGAGGTAAGGGATTTCTATATGCACAAACAACTTAAATTCTTAATCCTTATCAACAAAAAGAACATAATTAGAGGGCAGATGCTCACTATGATTTTGGAAGAACCAGCCTTTTCTATTACATTTAACAGTGTAGTGATGCCCTCTGAGGACATCATATAGCCACACAGTACACTGGGTAAGTAAAGTCTTTCTGGCATAGCTGTTTTCTCTTAAATAATAAACAAATTACTTTACTAAATTCTGCATACATGCTGAACAGTAAGTGAACATAACAGCCAGACCTGCTCATTGCTAGGGAAACAACTTTTTAGGTTTGTTTTTAATTTTCAATCAAGGCATAACTGTTGACATTTATTTATAAAATAAAATGCACAGAGATGCAACAGCAGGGACTGCTTTGCCTGCAGATATCTCTCTCACTTTTGTCTGTCTTCTACTTCATCTCTCTATCATATGATTCTGTGGAGAGATGAGTGAAAATATCTTATTATCCCTCTGCAGTTGCTGCAGCTGTCCATGTTCCAGGAAAACACTAAGTTTCATTTCCTGGTCTGGCTGTAATAATGAACTGAAAAGGAAGAATTTCCAGTTTCTTGATTCTGATTAAAAGCTTGGAAAGCTTGTGTCATAAGTGACAGAAATACAACAGTGGGAAAATTCAGGCTTGCAGTAATGTATTCAACTTTGCACAAGATTTGCCTGGAAAACTGAAAGGGTTCAAGGCCAGCACTGGAACTGGTGGCTACTCAGACCTTTCTGGACACTCTGAGAAGGCCAGTATCTGAATCTATTCTCCTTCCATAATCCCATACCAGTACCTTATCCACATTTCTCCTCCCACTGTTCCTTGTTAGTGATCATTCCCTGATATCAGTGACTGTGTTGTGTATTTCCATGACAATGCCATCCCTGGTACACTTTGTTCTTGCCATGCAGCAACATACGGCTACTGAGGTTTTAATAACATTTTAAGGCTGGCACTTTGAGTTAACTATCTCTTAAAAGAGAGATCCTGCACTGATTAATTTTTCTTAGATTTCTGAATATAATCAAAATAATTTCCCACATTTTTTCATAGAAATAAGCCTCTAATTCTCATTTTTTAGCTCTTTTGGTGTGCTGTCCTTAAGAAGTTGCTATTGGAGCAGCCTAGAAGTAGAAGATGAAATGTCAGTATGGAAATTGATCATAATTCAGTGAATTTTAGTGGGGGGTGTGTTTAAGGATAAAAACTTCATTAACACACTTCAGATTCCCTGTTCATGGCCTAAAACATGCATGAAGCTTTCAAGGCTGAAAAGAAAATATTTTCTAATTTCTCTTCTTTTGCTTCTAGTCTTAGCAACACATCAAGCATGAGAATGTTACGGAATATTTTTCTCAGTGAGATTGAGATAGGTGGTATGTGGTAAGCCCTTCATCCTTGAAGAGATTTCAAGCACAGTGTAGTTGTGAACAGGGAAACTGTGTTTTAGAGGCAATCATCAAAGTTCTGCCAACAAGCCCAGCTAACTAACAGGAATATCCTCTGCACGACATATGTTATGTTAAGCTCTTCCAAGGGTGATAATATTGTGAAAGAGAAGTAACTGGTGCTGAAGTATGCAGTTTGTGACGCAGTATCAGGTTGCCTTCCTGCCAAGTCATCTTTCTGGAACAGAAAGTGAAAAGAACTTGGATGGTTTTGCCTATGCCAGCAAGACATGCAGGATTAAGCTCTACAGAAAGCATAAATAGCCTATAACCCTTTCATAGAAAAACCCCAAACAAACCAAAACCAAACCAGCAGCAGGGACAACTTCCATGTAAAGGAGTTTACAAAGACTCTTCTAGTGACTTTTACAAAAAATGGACCCTGTTAATTTAAAGTGGCTATGTAATTAGCAGGTCAAATCACAATTCTACTTATATTAGAATATTCTTGAATGTAATCTCCAAAATATAGTTGGCCAGTACCAAAGGATTGCAAGTATTTAATTTTCTTCTCTTCTCATTTTAAGTATATCTATGGAACAGGTAATTGAGAAATGGAAACACTTTTCTCTCCTGTTTTACTTAAACCTCATCTTAAGCCATCTGCTATCATACCTTTACATTTTTTCAGTGTTTGTGAATACTCTGCCTTCCTGCCCTTCCAAGATGTAAGGAGGATGACCAGGGAGTGTCTGTAAGACACCGGGGTGTACATTATTCTGCAGGGTACCAGAGCTGCACCAACATGAAAGGGTAGCTGTTAATTGATGGTAGTCCTTTGGAGAAGCAAAAGGAAACAGGGAAACGAAAGTAACTCATTAAAGTTTCTGGAGTAAGACACTTCCCTGAGGAGGAAGTGGCATGTTGTTTTGCTGCTTGTTCTTTGGTCTTAAGGAACATCCGCAATAATGTTCATGAAATACAGTGTGATACTCTTTGTTCCTTTTGTGAAAAGTTGCATAGAGAATATTCTCAGATTCTCTTAAAGAATTTGCCTGATTACTTACATGATTATTTTTTTGCTTTTCTTTAATGTTCGGTGTGGTGAATCTTTAAAATGCCTTAAATAGTTCTAAATCACACTCTTATGTTATTTTGTTCCCACAGAAGTCAGTTGCTCAAAGAAAGAAGTGTACAAAACAGCAGCAATTCTGATTTTGTTTTTGGGGAAAACATGGTTGAAAGAGTTTTGGTTGGATCTGCACATGCTGGCAGACTTTTTGTCAAGGTTAGTGTACTTAAGAGTATAATTATTTTTTCAGCTATTGATTCTTTTTAGGTCCTCCTTCTTTTAAAGAAGGGAGTAAATATGGTACAATGACTCTTGAGGAAAAAGTATCTAAGAATGTGCTGCTGGAGGTGTAGGCATTCTTATGTTCACCACCCTAGACAGGTTCTTTAATTACTAATGCGTGCCAATATGCACTTCTGTTTTGCTTATTTTTTGACTTGAAAAAGAGTTTTTTATCTATTCCATGTAAAGTGGAACAGCCACAACATAAGGTAAAAGAATGTGGACCCTATTGCTCTAATAACTTCCATCATAACTGTGAAGGGATTGGATACCTGAAGGGAGCCTACAAGAAAGCTGAATAGAGACTGTTTACAGGAGCATGGAGTGACAGGACAAGGGGAAATGGCTTCAAGCTGAAGGACAGCAAGTTTAGATTCGATATTAGGAAGAAATTCTTCTCTTTGAGGGTAGTGAGACCACTGGAACACATTGCCTACAGATGTTATGGATGCCCCATCCCTGGAGATCATCCAGGGTGACCATCCAAGGCCAGGCTGGATGGGGCTCTGAGCAACCTGGTCTAGTGAAAAAAGTGTCCCTGCCCATGGCAGAGGCATTGGGACCAGATGATCATTAACCAGGTCTCTTTCAACCCAAACCATTCTGTGAGTCTGTGATAAATAAGTATGAGGGAAAAATTGGACACCCACCCCAGAGAGTGTCCATGTTAAAGCATATTGTGCATGCTTGTGAGACAGCTTAAGTCCTGAAGGACTCTAGGACAAAAAGTTGGTCTCCAAGCTGAGGACTACACCCTTGAAAGTGGAATTGAAATTCAGTTTTCAATAGAAGTAGGATGAAACCGTATGCTTATCTGCCAGCTAAAAAGCTTGGCAACCATAGGTTTGGGCTATGACTTCTGGCCAGGATTTATATATAGGGTATGATTTGCGCCACTGGGCACTGTCAGGAGCCACAAGCATTTACTTAGACATGCCTAAGAAAATTTATCTGCAAAACTGAAGGTGATAGAAATTTTTAAGTCCTCTGAGGTTAAGTTTGTGCTGACTGAGAGTTTTAAACTACTCTTCTGGGAACTGTGGGCTTGAACTGGAAATAAACCAGTACCTTAACATCTAAGTACTTCAGTAGATTTAAATATCAGTCCAGGATCCATACAAAGAGGCCATTCTTCTTGGAGGAAGAATGGTGTTCTGATTCTATGATAATAATATTACTTCCTCTAGAGACTGAAATTGTATCATCTGGGCCAGTTTTTACTCTGAAGCTATTAAAATTGCTAATCTTCAGCCTGGCATGTATTAAATGATTCAGTGTTCTGTTTGATGTAAAGTACCATACCATTTTATTGAAATAGGAATTCTTATTTGCCCCCTGTTTTTCTAGAGTCCTGAGAAGCATCCCAAGCTGTGTAATGAAGACGATTTACACAAAGGAGAGATAACATCCATGTCCTTAGGATCTTCTCATGCTGGGCCACAAACAAGTAAGCATACTAAGCAAACAAGCACAGTTAGCTTTATTATTATGTTTCACTGTATTTTAGAGGATGTCAAATGAGTGGTGGTCAATAATTTTCATCTATTTTCAAGCCTATCCAGTCACGAATACACTTAGAGTATGTGCCAAAATATATATTCAGAAAGCAGCTACAGTTTGGTGTATGATATGTGAACTGGACTAACTTCAGAAAGCATGATCTCAATTACTCAGGAAAGCACAGAGTTTTACAGATTATTATTTATTGTTTGAAAAAAATGCAGCGACCTTTATGAACACCTTGTGGACCACATTTTTGAACTACAATTTTAAGCTGTCTGCTGCTTGCACTTTGAAAATTCTCATATAAATTACTTTGTTATTTTGGATCCTAATTGTGAGACTGAAAGTTGTATACAGACAGATTTCAGGGCTTGTTTTTGACTGGTGTGAGATTTTCTACTAAACAAGCCATGTAAACCTAGGCTGTGAGGGAATCCCCAACAGGCCCCTGTCGTGAGCCTTCTTGACAAATTTTGCACTTCACTTTACTAACAGATATATTAGATCCTATGATTTGTGTCAGCATTCTTACAAGTAAAAAATTATAATAAAGCCATTGGAACATGTGTATAGATTACACAAATATACAAAGCTTTTTAACAATGTTGTTCCTTTCAAATCTTATCCTTCTGTGTTCCTGTTAAATATTCATTGTATATGTATTATTATTCTAAATATTGGGATATGTATTACTCTGGATAGCAATATAACAGACGAGTTTAATCTGGAAAATCAACTTCTAAATATTTAGGCTTTGTTTCTGTTTGTTTCTGTTTGTCCCTTGGGACAAACCTCTGCAATTATAAACAGCCCTGTTCAATTCTGTATGAGCCTCTTTAGTGAGGTTTTGTATTCCTGCCTTTTCCTTTTCCTCTTCTGTTTATTGCTTTGGCCAAAAACTTATTAGTAACACTAAACAATGTCAGATACCACAGGTATTACTGAGGTCACAGGCCATCCTGTGTACAAGTTTTGTTATCCTAAAAATATTCCCTGTACAGAAAGAATTTCTTTTTTTTTTCCCTACAGAAAGAGCTTTGTTGAGGAATGCAACATTAATTGAATCAGCAGCTGCTTGTATTTCCAAGCCAGTGGAGAAAATCCTGTTAGATAAAGTTGAAGTTATAACTGGAGAAGAAGCAGAACACAATGTATTGCAGGTGTGTATTTTGTAAAACCCTGATGGTGAGTGGTTTTATTGTTGAAAAGAACATCGAGATCTGTTGCAGATGCAATAATCTGAAAATGTCTTCAATTTATATTTTAATTTTTTGCTTTTTTTAAGCTATGCCTCAGCTAACCCACTTTTCTGTAGGTTGGTATTTTCTTTTTCATATTATATTTGTTCATTTAATAGTCCCTTTCAAAAAATGACTTTTTCAGAATGTCATTCTATAGTGGTATTTTATAAGCATCTACACAGTATGCTAGTGGTAACCAAAACCTTAGAATTGGAAGTGATTTGAGTAAAGATGGGGTTTATGAAAAAACTTTTTGGTGGAAAAAAAGTGATGTGTTGTTAAAGTAATTTGTTTAATAGTTCAGCTAAAATAGCAATTATCTTTCCAACCTGGCAGGGCATATCTTGCTATTCTTCATCTTCAAAATGTTATTTTCTGATAAAATAGAAACTATGATTTAAAAAATCTTAACATTATTTTATCTTTAATTAATTCTTCTGTCTTGGCAGAACACAAAAGTTTTACTCTCTTTGGAGTACTCTAGTAGTGGTACTGGTATCCTGGGCTTAATAACATTTGTAATGAGTGAGAAAATAAGGTTGTACAACTTTTGCAACAAATTCAGCTGTGCTGGTGGATATCATAGATGAAGAGTTAATGAAGTAATTGAAAAAGTAAACTGGGATTCATGATGAATGTTTTCTATGATGAGAAGAGTTTAGAACATATCTAGGAGCCATTTCATTTTAAGTAATAATGGTGATATATCTATATATCTACCTTTGTACACATGCATATGGATGTATTAAAAGCCATCTCAGAAGTTTTATAACCATAAAATTTTAGAGCCAATAAAACTAGCATTGGCTAGCAGTTTTTATCACGTATTTCTCTTTCAGATTAACTGCAAGCTCTTTGTATTTAATAAGCTTTCTTTAACCTGGACTGAAAGAGGCAGAGGATCCCTGAGGCTTAATGACACTTCTAGCAATAATCATGGATTGTTGCAGTCAAGGCTAAGTAAGAATTAAATAATGAAATACCCCATACAGAAAACACCAAATAACTTGTATTATTGTTGGCGAGAGTTTGTTTCAGAACAGTTAAATCTCAGAAAATAATTACATTTAAGTCAATTCGCTGAGAATCTTTTCACCTGATAAAATTCTCTGTGTACTGACTGAGGAACGGGGCTCACATATGTTGTTAGGCTCTGTGTACTTCTTTGCTGCACTGTGTCTTCAGCTCAGTCACCAGTCTGACAGTTTGCTCTTTGTTGGTTCTGCTTTTTCAGCAGCACTGTTTCAAGACACTTTTGGAATGTTGTTTTTACTGTGCTGTCATTTCCTTGTACTGTATTGCACAGTTGCAGCAGATTATTTCCTTTGTGTGCCAGACATATTGAAAGAAACTAATATATTTGGGTGCTAAAAAAAACCCAAACTCACTATATCAGGGTTTTAGACTAAATTAAAAAGAGTAATTGGTGAAAATACTAGTTGTATACAAGTGCTGGAGAAAACTGCTGCAGCATACCTTGTTAACCTCCTTATTTTAGTTATGCGAAATCAAGGTAGCTTGAGGCTGATTCTCAACACCCGACTCTGGGAACAAATGGTTATAAAAAGAGCAAACAGGAAGAGCCTGTGCTTCACTGCAACAGATCAAGAGGACCACTCTGTTCAAGTATTTCTAACTCAGGTAAGTAGAAGACAACAGCTCCACCCAAATCCCCACTTCATCAAGAATTCTGAAGAGTTGCTGAAGGTTAGTTTTGGCAAATGGCCTTCATGCTCTGTCCAACTATACTCAGCTTAGATGTTACATGGCTTTTATTACGGAATGCGTTAGAATGCTGTTCCAATAAAACAGGTGTGATGATGTGATATGGCCTTAAGACAGACATTTCCAGACTCTGGTTCACATACCACCAATGGAATGGATATCATTCCAGTAATATGCTGAAGTGGCTTTTTTTACAGAAGCAATACAGAATTTCTTCACAGGTAGTTACGATTTTCCAAGTTACTCTGGTAAAAGGCAGCAGCTTTCTGCCATGGTTCTCAACACAGCACTTGCAATAAATCCCTCCAGTGTAGGACCTGCATTTCTCAGTCGAGAAGAATACAGAGTTTCAATATTGCCTTATGTAGGACAATAGTTTTGGGAACC
This sequence comes from Gymnorhina tibicen, assembly GCA_013399875.1. NCBI lineage: Eukaryota > Metazoa > Chordata > Aves > Passeriformes > Artamidae > Gymnorhina > Gymnorhina tibicen. Next base: position 170,679 of record VXAZ01008624.1, on the reverse strand, counting down.
CTGGTTTTCTCCAGCTAGGGCTAAATTGGAAATGGAAATGTGATGGACTTATTTACAAATAAACAGCACATATGTCCCAAGTTGGAAAGTGAGAGCATCCACATGAGTTTAAGGATGTTTACAGTTTCCCCAGCAGATCTTTCTAGAAAGGATTCAGCTTGGTGGGAAAGAAAAATAAATCATCATTTCCAGGAAGTGTCACATATACACAAGCAAAGCACCATGCACTGTATATGCAAGTACTGTAAGTCACTTCCTAACAGGGACTGACTTAACTATGGCTGTGCTGGACTGCTGGTCTGCATGTGAGAATTATAAATGTCCTGTTTTCCAGGTGTGCTGCACTGTTTTCCTAGAGTGTTTAGTTTACATTCTGTAAATTATATCTTGGCACTACTGGGCAGTAAAAATAGACATGTATGAGGAAACCACGATATATGAGAGCTGTATGGGTGTGACAAGGATTGCAGGAAGCTGCTTCTACAGTCGCTGAAGAAGCTGGTTATGCATCCCTACAGTATCCACCTGGCGACTGTATATATTAATGTCAGTGCTTTCCTACTTCTAGAATCATACTCAGGAATCATCCAGAATGTCGAGTACTCCATACAAACTGAGCTATTCTTCAGGGAAAATAATTTTTAAGCTTATGTTTCTTGTAACTATAGAGAAAATAATCAACAGCTGCATATAAAACTCAGAACACATAAGGAAACTTCACATTATTTGTATTTACATTAATATTTGGATGTTAATTATTAAGCATGAATCTTAAATTGATTGTTTTGATTAGAAAGGACAAAATACAACTCTTTCATTATTTTTTTTAAATTAGATTTTAAAAATAGAGATTTTTCTCAGTTGGTTTGAATTGTATGCCTTTTATGTTCTGCAGGCAAGCTCAAAAGACACTGAACACCTGTATGCAGCAATACATCATCGCCTTGTGGCCTTGAGAAGCTTTGCTGAGCAAGAGCCAGATGCTCATCAAGTAGACACAGAGTCAGAAACAGCTTTTCAGACATTAAACTGTGATAGTGATGATGAAGATGATGAAGAACTAACTCAAGTGAGCAGCACTGGATCTGGTAAGCAGAAGATTTCCTGGAAATACTGTAATCCTTTCAGGGTATTTGCTTAAAGTAATGAAAATTAGTTTTTTCTTTTTTTTAAATTTTTTTATGCTGACTGTAACTTTTATCTGGTACAGATACCCCTTTTTCAGGTAGAATAGGGTAATTCCTTTTAGTGTGTTGACTTACTATTACTAAAATGTAAAGTTTTGCCAGCTTAAATATCTACACATATTTATAGCCATCGTATACACTTGACAAAAGCTTGAGGTTTAAGAAATTTCATATTATCAAGCATTACGTAAATGTTTTTTCAGTATATTTCAGGAGAAATGACTAGAGATGTTGAGATACTGATTTTACCTTGAGTAAGTGAAGGATGAGTTTGTTCACATCAGTGACTAGCTTGTTACTAAAAGCCTGGAGCACAATGTGTTTACTAAGATATTTATTATGTCTTGGTTAAATTCATTTAAAACACTAATTCTTGATCAGCTGTAACAACTACCTCGACTAGGAAATCTGCAGGGCAACATTTACACACCAGGTTTGCCAGCTTTCTTCACCGCAACTAAAATGTAGATTCCTCAGAGAGAAAAATGCCACTGAAACAAGATATAAGATATTAAGGACTTAACACTTCTGTTAGTGCAACTCACAACAGGGCTGCGGTCACATTTGCAGAAAGCAAGGCAGAAAGAGCTGTTAGACTTAAAAGCTCTTCTAACTTAACAAATACAAGTCACATTTCTGGGGCAAATTTACTGCTTGTGTCAAACTGCTACAGTGGATACAGGAGCTTCCAATTATGTGTGATTTTCCAGCAGATGGACTACATCAGACGACACTGAGTTGTTGCTCACAGGATTAGTTTCCCTCTGCAGCTAGGTAACATACAGTCCTTATATTATAAAACCTTCCTTTCAACAACTACTCATCGAGAATCAAGTAATGAACAGTAACAGCTGTAAGTACTGTTTCCTTAAGGAAACAAATAGTTTCCCCTTTATCATAGAACCAAAGAATACCCTGAGTTGGAAGGGACCCTTAAGGATCATTGAGTCCAATGCCTGGCCCTGCACAGGACAGCCCAAGGGTCACACCCTGTGCCTGAGAGCATTGTCCAAATGCTTCTTGAGCTCTGTCAGTGCTGTGACCACTTCCCTGGGAAGCCTGTTCCAGTGCCCAACCACCCTCTGGGTGAAGAACCTTTCCCTGATACCCAGCCTAAATCTCTCCTGGCACAACTTCAGGCCATTCCCTTGGGTCCTGTCGCTGGTCACCCCAGTCTCTGCCCCTCCTCTTCCCCTCAAGAGGAAGTTGAAGACCACAATGAGGTCTCCCCTTAGTCTCCTCTTCTCCAGGGACAACAAGCCAAGTGACTTCAGCTGCTCCTCATACATCTGCCCCTCAAGGCCCTTCACAATCTTGGTTGTCCTCCTCCTGATAGACTCCAATACCTTTATATCCTTCTTATATTGAGGCGACTCAAAACTGCACACAGTTTCTAATGACTTGGAAATTTTGGATGGAGCTTGATTCCTTCCCAAAATTACTAATGATAAGAACTGTTTCTTCTTTTAGGGAAAAAAAAAAAAGAGGGGAAAGGGAATGTCAAAGCAGTGTAGGAACACAGATATACAAGTTAAATATTTATTTTGATTTGCAGAGACTTCTGATACAAATATGTATCAGATGGCAGACAGCAAACAGATTCTGAAATGTGTGAGGTGCTGTTTTTTCTTGTCCTTTCAGTTTAAGCATCCGTCCCTCATTTATGTTCAGTTTCTAACAACAGTTTTAACAATCACTTTCAAACGCTTTTTTAATGGCTTCTAGCATTTCCTGCTTATCTTAATCTCTTCTCAGAGCCACAAGGTTTTAATTTGCACACATTTCAGTTACCGGTATCCAAGTCACTCTTTATCTTCAGACATTCAATGTCACTCATGACTGTCCCTGGAACTCCCATTTACAAAAATGGAAGAAATATAGACCTTACGGGTTTTGAACAGGAAGAGGTCAGTTTTAAATATCAGCATAGAAATGTCCATTTACATGCAAGAGAACAGTTCTTGGTTTTTTAAGAGCACTTGTTTAAATCTTTTAATTTTCATTCTTTCATTTTCATTCAAGGGCGTATGTGAATAAGTCATCTTCTTTTTATCAACATAACTCAGCTTCGGAGATTATCTCTCCTTAAGAGTATATAAATGTTAAGAAGAGTAAGTCCTCAGGGGGCACTTCTTTACAAGAAATACAAGAATTTACACAATACGCCTGCATTTTATTTCATTCTATTCTATTTGTTTTGTCTCAACCCCTACAAAGTAGTTTTCTTTTCTTAATATAGCAATTTCCTTCTTAAACTGAACTCACACAGTTGCCTACATGATGCTATGTATTTCATGACACTGTAAAAGACATAAAAAATTAGATATTTATCTTAATAGTACCCTTGTAATAATTGTCTTTAGTGCTTGAGACTGAAGAAGAAAGCAAATATGATATACATAATAAGTGACGCATTATGGACGTTGAAGTGATTCTGTGTATTTGCAAGACTTTGTAAGCATTTTTTCCAGAAAAGTCTTGATCTACAGTATTTTAATGCTCTATACAGACAATGTATAAGGTAGTAGAGATATGTCTAAGACTTCATGAGTTCGGTATAGACATTTATTCCAATATTTTTAAAATTCTTTGTTGAATTGCTTTACTTTCAAGTAGAGATATTAATTTCTTAAGTCCATAAAGAAAACTTGCTGTGCCTGATATTTTTATCAGATCGTATTTCACCAGTTGCAGCCTGAATATTTTTACCAACAAATTGCTCTGTAAATCTAAGTGGAGAGAAATAGAACAATTCATCTTTAAATAAATTTTGAGAGCGGATGAGATCAATAACTCTTTGGAAAATATTTATCTTTTCCCTCTGACTATAAAGTGAGCTGAGGAAATTAATTTAGACTAAACAGTAAACTTCTAGACTGACCAAAGTCAAACAAGTAAAGTAAATGGGAGGTACAGTACGACAGTGTCATTAGGCAAAGAAAAGTTTTATGAATTACTACTTATACAGCCCCTCACCCATCTGAAATCTTCTCCTAACTTCATTCTGATTGAGGGATCCTCTCTTTTGATTGAGGTGTCCTCTCTGGAATTTTATCTTAGAAGCTATTAGAATGAATTCAAAGATTCTAGAATCTAGGACTAGGTAAGTCCCAAGAAGTCTCTCCATACACAGCCATAGACCTTAAGAGAAAATCACAGTCTGAAAAGACATAAGAGTGTATCCCATATGGATCTACAAAGAATTGCATGGATTTTGGAAACTACTGGTATTGAGAGCCAGTAGTCTCCAAACACCAGTAGTGTGTTGGTCTGAGAGCCAGATAGTATCATACCACAGAAATACAAATGCAAATGCATTTGCAGAAATGAAAAGTGCTTTATTTTAGAGACACTTCCTGGTCCACTATTTATGTACTTCCCATCTCAGCTTCATTAGGACTCTCTCATCTGCTGGAGTTGATCAAGATTTAAAATGTTACAAGAGCTTTCTTTCTATTTTGAAGTAAAGTACTTTTAAAATTCTTGAAGGAACTACTCTTCAGCAACACCACAATAACTCCTGAAAAACTGCCATCTTTGGCATTTCTCATCAATTTAATTTAAATTCTTATCAGTTGTTAAGGATTCCAAACTATAAAGCTAACACACACACCTGATAGTGATAAAAACTGAGGAAAAAGGAAAAGTTAAGAATTAACTTCCTTGTTGGAGTTTCTGTATTCTTTTCAGCAGGTATGAGTAGTATCTAAAGCAGAGAAAAATTACATTCTGTGATTGGTTTTAAATGCTTTCATATCAGGAAAGAGAAGGGGGAAAATCAGATTTAGTATTCTGACAAACACGGGCTTTCATTTCACCTGTAAGAGAATTAAAACTCTTAGTAAGTATTGAGGGGTGGCCAGATGGTAGCAGCAATTTTTAGGCAGATGCTGTGATAGTGATATTATGTGTCTGATATTATTAGTCAGCTCTACCTACTTTCTGCAGATGAGTCAAAGTCACAGAGATTACGCGCCAAAACCACTTTGTCATAACCAATGAGCTGGTTGAAGGTATGTTGGATTTCTCACAGTTTTCTGAGCATCTGTAATGAAGTCTTAAGACAGTGTACTCTCCTTAGAGTGAGATAATTTGCATCCCAGGTACATTGCCCTACCTAGACATCAGATTCCTTAGTGTTTATGTGCTTGTCTTTATTGACATGGAGGGTCATAGGCTTCATTCACGATTCACATGCTCAAATATTTGTGAATAATCCTGTGTTATCTAGTCAGCTGTTTACCTAAACCAGAAACTGATCATATCCAAACTTTAACCTACTGCCTTGGTATTATGAAATGCTGGATTGTTTCAAAACATGAAAAGCTCAAATAAGCAAGATTTTTTTTAAAAAATTCTTTTTCAGATCATTCTAGATGGAACCGCAGGCGGTCTGTTGTCTGCTCATGACATCTGCCAGAGGTTACACAGCTCAGTTGGGAACCCATCTTCTCAAAATGTCTACGCTGACTCATCAGCCCCTGGAGGGAGGAAATCAGATGCATGTTACTTTATGACTTTTAAGCAGAGATTAATTTTAGAGACAGCTTAAGTTTAACATGTTGAGAAAGTACTTCAGATGCACTGTTGAGGATTTCAGGCAGCCTGCTTTGCACTGAGCTGTGAATAACACCATGGCTTCCAATAGTCAAGAACTGTTACAAAGACTTCCAATTTTAGAATTAAATATATTTAGATACATTATTAGAGCAAGGATTTTCTAGGGAATAAGTACTTATTCATCATATTGATGGATAATACCACATAAGCATGAACTAATAATATATGCGAACAGATATTTGTTACTTTTAATCTGTTATTTAAAAGATACATTTGGAATGCTTTAAATTTGGCTTCACTGAAAACATTTATTTAAAATTGTGTAGTAACATTCAGCATCCTGTTTGTAAGAACATACAAGCAAAACTTGGGGTGGCAGTTTAGTGTGACCAAGGCCTATAGAAACCAGCCTTCATACAAGAGGTTTTATTTAATGTTTGTTTTGAAAGTATCTGGAGTTGTATACTGGCTGTAGAATTTTGTTGAAGGGGAAAGAACCATGATCTGCATTTTTCAGCTGTATGCACCAGAAGAATTCATCATGAAGAAGTACAAGCCAGTTCTAAGGGGCATATGAGCTGTAAAATAAAAAAGTGTATCTTCTTGCTCATGAACACCTTTGTAGCTGAACAGAACAAGCACCTGCACTATTAATTGTCCATTTGATATACACAAATAAATGCATGCACAGTACAGTGGGATAGCTGTTAAAAAAATCCCTTCAATGTGTGAGATTATCCGAGATTACTTCTGCCTTAGCTGTAGCTATTCCTAACAGCATCATTCATTGATATATATGAGTATGTTACACATCCTCATGTGCACAATAATCTCAACAGTGGCCAAGACACAGTTGCTCTGTAAAAGTCATTCCACAAACTACTGCCTTCTACCGAAACATTTTTGTGAGAAAAACCCCACAATTCTCTCTAATACCACCTGTGAATCAAGCCTTGCAGGGTCATTCATAAGCCCATGCACAGTAAAATACTCCACTTATGTTCTGTGTTTTCATTCTGTCAAAATATAGAATATGTCTGCAATCTCTCCACTGTCACTTCCCTGCTGCCTTGTATATATTTGTCATCCTCAGAGCTGAAACAATGTTCTGAAATATCTCAAGTCCTTTTAATTAAGGTAATTGTAACAATTTCTCAATCTAAAAAGCTGCATCACACCTGAACAGTCAAGCTACAATTCAGTTTTCCCATCTGAACATGTGTATGAAGGTGGAACAATACTAGCATCTTCCTGAATTCTCAATGCACTGCCAAGATTAGCATCTAGCTGAAGCCGAACTAGTTATCTGGATTATGCTGAATCCTAAATGGTCTGCGAAAATTAGCGCTTGTCTGATATTGATTTAGCACCTGGATGACAGTAAATTTAAGCAGAACTTGATTTCTGCCTTCAGGAAAAAGGGAGTGCTTCCCAACAGAGCACCTGTGTCAAACAGTGAAGCACTGGGATTCTCTTTGACTCAGTCTGCCAATAGCAAAAATATTCTTTCCATAACAAGCTGGACATTGTGTGCTTTGTTATCAGCCTCACTCCTGACCACAACAATATTTACATCACTGACCTTCATATTTCATTGCTGCAACTCATCCTCAGGGACAAAGCTCCACATTATAAAAACTCAGGCAGTTGTAAAACACAGCAGCCCTATGTATTTAGCAACAGGTCATGGTGATAAGTTTGCCCTGGAGTTCAGCTGGCTATGGACTGAATGCAGAGTTTCATTTCAAAGTCTGTTCTGATAATCAAAGCTTTCTATGAAACAGGATTTAAGCACCTGAGTGTCATGATACCCCTCTAAATTCCACTATAGCTGTAAAATCCCTGGCAAATGAGGGAGGGTTTCAGGGCAGGGACAACAGAACTTTTTCCAGACACAGAACTTACACTTTGTAATTTGCTCCCACAGCATACAGAAGGAGGTTTATAAATAAACACTCTTTTGATCTGCCTCTTCCCAAGATTGTTACATATATGTAAACAAGTGTACATATAAACACACACACTCATGTGCACACACACTCAAACATGAAGCTTCACTTCCTAAAAGCTGAGGAAGAAAAGATATGTTTATTTTAAAGAGATTGGATACTTTGGTAATAGTGTTGCCTTTCCCTGGGCTTAGAATTAAAAGCCAAACACAGTTAGAGGGGAAAAAATGGGTTTTACTTCGGTATTTATTCAAGGATCTTTTGGTGCATCACATCCAGGTAGAAAGCACCCCCGAGTGCACACCGAGAATGCACACCCAAAAGTGCCCACCAGGATGCCCACCCCAAGAATGCACCAGGGTGCACCCCCCGAACAATGCACTGCACAAATGCACCCCAGGATGATTCGCACATACAGTTAGAGACCTTGCAGGTCAGCATATCTATTGAAGACTCCTCAATGAGAGGCTCAACAGAAGCCCCCGTCTTGAGGAACCCTCTCCCTGGGGGGGCCTATCTTAGTTTACAGAATGTGTTCTGGAGAGGACCTTGGGGTCTGGGGCTTTCTGACCCAACTGCGAGGCTTCCAAGATGTTTGGTCTCTTGGCTTAACTGAACTTTGGTCTAAGCTGGTTATCAGACCTAGGGAATTACAAGTATGTGGGCTAAAAGCACTAAGGATACATGCAAAGCTGTATGAAAGGGTATATGAAAAGGGTATATAAGAGGGGTATATGAAAAAGCAAAAAATCATCATGGCATCAATAGAGGACAAATTTTTTGCTCTTAAGAGCCTAATTATGTATTCTCTTTAGTCTCACTGCACTAAAATTCATTGTTTCTCAAGACTGAAGGTACACCATTATGTAATAGATTAACTTGGTTTCTAAAATGTAAAGTTTGTCATTTTATGACACTTGGCGAGCAATTTCTATGCCTCAACAATAAACAATTTTCTCACCACTTACATTTCTGTGTAACTAGTAGTCTTATTTTGTGTCCCAGTTAGAGCTTCTATAGTTCCCTGCTGCAGAATCTCAAGCCTTCTTTCCTAAGGAAACAAGATGTCAGCAGTTATGCACTCCATCCACCCATCTGTCAGATCCACATTGAGTCCACTGTTCAGTTTCAAAAAATTGGACAGGAACTAGGATGCTCTAAGGCAATTTAAATTCTTCATGAAAACTGGCAGTTGCTGAGTGACAGAAATCAGAGAAAGACATCCTTTGAGGAAAAAGTTTCAGGGTAAGCTTGGTATTTTCTGTGATGCTGGTGGGGCTGAGTAGTGCATTCCTGCTTCTGTACAAGCTGCAGCATTTTCTGGGAGAGAGGAGAAATAGACCATGGAAGGATGAGTCCCTGTGGCCTGAAGAAAGGTGTAGGGACATGACCCAAACCCATATAAAACTAGAAATCATTAATTCTTTTTTCCAGATAAATGTTTATTTATTTATGACAAACCCCAGTGATGAATTTATATACATAAGGGATGTAGAGCTGGAAGACCTTGCGTATTCATGCAGTAGTAATTTCCCCAAGGAGGGAAAACTAACAGTTCCTAATAATAATGATATATATCCAGATATTTTCTATTAAGATAATGAATTTCTAGCAAAATCTACTTGGATGGGATAGACTGAATGTCCTACTTTACATTCTGGAGGTGTCTGTATCTCTTCATAAATCTTGTCCCTCAGGTTTTTGTGTCATGCTCTTTAGTGACCTCTGAAATAGTTTTGGCAGACTGTATGAAGTTTAAAGTTAGGTAATGTCTCTATTGAATGAATGAGTACAGGAAAAACTTCTAGCACATTTGCTTTCACTGTTAGTGACAGCCAGTACAACATGGACAGGGAGGGAAAGAGCATCCTCATTTCCCTTAGCTGGGTTTTAGAGGCCTTTGTGCTGACCCCCCAATCCCTCTGCTCAAACAGCATGCCCGGAGGGGCATGCTGGCAGGAAAATCTAGAAAAAGCATGCATGGCCCATTCTACAGCAGTTGTCTGTCTAAAGAATGGAGTTCAAATCAGAACAACTTGTGTTTCACAAACACGAAAGTTATTTGTACAAAATAATGTGTCTGCAGCTGTTTGAGCATATTCAAATTGCTTCTGAAATGTTGAAGTCAATTGTATTAGAACACTTCAGGGATGGTGTAGTTTGCTTTGCATAAGCAAGGAGTGGGAAGTAGAAAAGTAAATCTCTGATTTACTCTGATTTCCAAAATATGTTCTAATAAAAGTGTGGACAAGAAAACTTGCTCCTCTCATTGGTTTTGTGTAAAAAAAATTCAGTAATTTGCATTCATAAGAATACCTGAACTTACTACATTTTTTCTTAAGCTTCTTCCTCGATTTTGTAATTTCGAATTTATGAAACAAATTATATGACTCAACTATGTAATCAGCGATGAGGGTACATACGTTGCAAGCAAAGTGCAAGCACACAGATAGGATGTGGGATCAGAAATTCAGTGAGACTACACCTGCTAATGCATTCATCTATGTGCCTTGTAAGACTCTGACGTGTTGCATGAGTGACATGTTCTCTAAGCATTAGTCTGGAGTTTTCCTCTGGATTATCAGAATTAACAGCTGTGGTCAGCTGGCCTCCAAATCCGAGGACTTGGTTTCATGAAATATTACAGTAATGGTGTGTTTGCCACCTCCCCTGTGAATGCATCTAACACTGATAGCATCACCATTTTACACACAAATGAACCACAATCATTTTCTGTTACCAGTAGCACTGAGGGTCATATAGAGTAAGTCTAGACAGTGAAAATAATTGGATAATTTAATTATATACTGGTTATTAATTAAAATATTACAAGAAGGCATTATTCACAGACTTCAAGAAGGAGTAGAAGTGAATCATTGTCTGTAACTGCACTACAAGCAATATATACATTCTTTTGGGTGGAAATAGGCTACATATGGAGATCATCTTATATAAAACAGCTGGCACAGTCATGCATTGCCAGTTTTGCAGCTAGTGAAATAACTTAGGGAATTATTTATTGTTTATGTAGAAATTTTTCCAGTTACTTTGTTACACAGAATAGGTTATTTTGTGTATTACACAGGGTTTTTTTAAAGTTCACTATGTAATTTGAAGCATATAGAGCTAAGGATGCCAGGTTTTTCTATGGATTTGTGTCTTGAAATTTACATCATGTAAACTCCTTGGTGTCTAAAATGGGCATTTCTCTGAAGCATTTTTCTAACTGCAGGAAGTATTAAGGCATCCGTTTCCATGGAGAATTTTTAAGTACTCTGTACCCAAACCAAAGGTGGTTGTGGTCAGCCAGGGATTCGGTAAGTTATCACAGTGGGAATTCACTCCTAGTCCATATTTATGTCCTATAAGGATACCAGGTTTAAGTGCCTATATTTATTAGTTTAATTTTGTATGAATGAATCTGTCCCTTAATCCACTGGGTATATTGTTTATAAAGTCATTGAAAATGGGGCATGAAGACATGTCATATGTCACAAACTGAATATATCTCAAAATAAGTAAAGGGTCATTTGACAGATATGTGTGTCTTCTTCCTACTTATCAGGTATACGTTCAAATCAAGAATTGTAGTACAGGAGGGGTTAGTGTCTAATGAACATTTTGTAAGTAGGTCCATTTCCAAATTAAGATGCAAACTGTAAGTAACATTCCACAAACTTTATTTTATATGTTATAGAAAGTTTAAAACCTTTTCTGCAAAGACATCAGGGTATCAGACAATCTGTGTACTCAGACAAAGAGCTAGTCTGTCAGAGACTTCCTTCTGGGAACTATGGATTAATCACTTCCTACCCCGTACTTCAGCATTGTTTCCAGAACTTCAAGGTATCATCTACTGATTTAAATTTACATTTTAAAATAGATATTTCATACTTTATGCTTATAAGCTTGCTGTGAGAATTAATGCAAAAGACCATAACATGATAATTGCATGACTTCAGAATAAAATACTGTTCCATATTCAAACATAGTGGTTGAAACTGATTTGTTTTTCAAAGATCAAAACAATTCAATATAAATAGATAATACATGAAACACAGAATCTTAGAGGAGCAGCTAAGTGGTCAAACAAGTTATAAAATAGATACTATTCAGAACAGAGTCATAAATTTTCAAAATCTCTTCTATCTTTTTGGTCTTGTATTTCCTCCTGCTTTGTACAACCTGAAAGTTAATGGTTATACAGAATGAGGCATTTTCTGGTTAGCAAGGGAATTAGTTATGTTTAATTGGTCTCCTGGTAATCTGTTTTGTGATAGTTTCCTTCAAGGTTAAGCTAATCAGTAGATAGACAATCCTCCTACCCACCAGCAAAGAGAGAGCCTTTGTCTTGTGGGAAGGGCTGAATGGCTGCAGCTACGCTCATTTCCTAAGACCCTTGGCAAAGTACTGTAGAGGAGTGCTGCACTGACAAGCAAGAGCTGCTGCTTCAATCCCTTCCCCCAGGGAAGATCAGGAACAAGGTGAGTAATGAGAAACGCGTGTCTAAGTGAAGCCTTCAGTGCAGAAGGACCGTCTGTGGCAGTCGATGCCTGCGCAGGCAGTTATTAATAATGATGCAAACCCCCACAGAATTTCTGGACAGCTTGCTTACAGTATTAAAAAGTAACTCAGGATCGATTTTTTTTTTTTTTTTTTTAACCTGCACTCGCCAGATGCTGTCTCGCAGCGCTGCGGCCTTGCTGCCCTTTCTGACACTGGCAAATGTCACAAAGACCAGAACAGGGTAACAGAAAGACCTTTTAAGCTACATGTTTCTCGCCAGCTCTCCACAGCAGATGCAGTATTTAGCCCTTCTAAAACACAGCACGTGCTGTGTTTTCCCACCTTTCAGAGTTCTTTTCCGAAGGTTTTTTTCCCTCCCCCCCAGGTTCCCGGGGAAGCAGGCCAGTCCCCAGCGAGGCAATCCCACCTGATGTCCACAGCCTGCGTGGTGCCGACCCCACCATTCCCCTGCTCAAACAGGGCGTTATTTCACAAGTAATGGGGCACTCTGGCTGTCCCGCGGGGTGGGGGGACACTCTTTAGGAACACTGTTAAGTCTCAGAACACTGTTTAGTCTCAGAATTCCTGTATATTCCCCAAAGCTATGTGAAGTTTTCCTATTACCAGTTCCTATTTGCCTTTCTGCCATGCTGTAAAACTACCACAAAGACCAAGACCAGAAGCAGCAACACGATTACGTGAGATTTCCACACACACGGTCTAAAACCAAGTAATTTCTTCCTTTTTATCCCTTTAACACTGTTGCTACCTCCCAGGGCAGTGGAAGTACTGGTGGGGCACTGGTGGCACTGCCGCTGTCCCCTGAGACAAAGGGGAGCACCGAGGGGCACTGGAAGCACTGGGGGCACTGTCGCTGTGGCCCGGGACACTGGGGGGGCACTGGGGAGCAGCGGAAAGCACTGGGGACACTGTCACTGTCCCCTCAGGGCGGGGATCGGTCCCACAGCCCCTCACAGCGACCCGGGGCGCCAGGCGCGAGCACATCCGCCGAACGCCGCCTACGTGCCTCGCGCCCCGTCCCGCGCACCGGGCGTCGCCAGGAGCCGAGGCGGGGCCACGCAGGGGCGGGCGGGGAGCGGGCCCTCTCCGCTGCGCATGCGCAGCCGG
>VXAZ01008624.1:115502-156916 GCA_013399875.1 Gymnorhina tibicen | reverse complement strand
CGAGCAGCAGCAGCGGTACCGCTACGCCGGGCTCTCCGAGGAGGACCTGAAGCAGCTGGTGAGCGGCGGGAGGGGCCGGCGGTCCCAGCCACCGAGGGCGTTGCCGCCGGGGCTGCAGCGGGGGTCGGGGAGTACCCAGGGTGATGCCCGGCTCCGGCGAGGGATGGCCGGGATGATGCCCGGCTCTGTGGGGGCCGCCGGGCCGCTATGTCCGAGTGTCCCCGGGGCTTCCCTGGGCCCTGGTGGGGCGGAGCCGGCGGCCGGGGAGGTGAGTGGGATCGGGGCCGCTGTCCCCGCGCTCTGCCCCTGCTGCTGGCGACTCTGCCCTCCCGCCGCCTCCCTCCCGGGGCCCCCGATCCCGATGGAGCCGCCGAGCGGCACCGCCTGGGAGAGGGGCACGAGCCGCGCCGCTGGACCGCCCTTCATTCATCGCTTGCAGACTGCCGAGAGATTTGTGTAGTAAGAGCGTTTGGGTTTTACCCTCGGAGGGATTTCAGCAGCCCTCAAAAAACTGCAGGCTTTTTCTTGCAGTGTGTAGTATAAAGATTAGAGAAGTGCATGCTGAGGAAAGCTCCTGTTGCGAAAAATCCCCTCTTAAGTCTTAGAGTGGACTGATTCGCATTTCCTCTGTTTTCTTGCCTTACATCCTAGCTTCATCCTTACATATTTTCCTCCATCCAGACAGCCAAATCTCTCTCGGATCCGCCCTCCATGTTACAGTTCTTAGAAAAGCCTTTTTCTTTAGTATCTAAGAAACCTTTTAGGTAAAGGTCCATTAATGAAGGTATACTAAGGAAGGCAAGTATCTCTGAGAGTTGATATGTGCACTCAGTGTCTTGTGTCTTCATCTCCATCATGCTCAGTGACCTCACCCAGTTCTCTCTTTACCCTGTGGCTGTCTCCTTCCAGTGTTCATCTGCCACCGGTGGGTTGAAGGATGGTATCTGCAGGAGTTACTTCAGCTGCCAGCACTCTGTGCAGTCCCTGTCATGATCTCGTATTATTATGCCTTTATTCCGAATAAGTCTATTACATTATTTTGTCCACCCATTAGTTTGTGTCTGTCAAGTCTTCAGTCTCTTACAACTGGAAATATTTTAGACCTTTTTTAGTTTGCAACGTTTGGATTAAACTTGTACAGGTGCTTAATTTATGTAGCAAGGACAAATGGCTGCACAGCCGTGCTTTGTAAAGAATTTGGATAAAGTGTACAGTATCTACAGCAATGTCTATGTCCTTCAGTTCGTCGTCTGCCTCCTATAGAATTCCTGTCCAGGCCTTTTTTACATGTTTTATATAGCTCTCTTGTCACCGTTCAACAAGTATAGTATCAGTCTGTGTTGATTCTCATGTAGGTTCCTGTTGCTGAGATATCCCCGTACTTCCTTTGATATGGTGGTTAGGGGAAAAAATCTCACAGCTCATCTGTAAGACTTTTTCTCTTCATTTAGCTTCTCTTGAGGAATCCCTTCTTGTTGAGTACAGAGGTTGTCCTCAGTGTGCAGCCAAACCCAAGAAAAGCAGAATGGTGTTTGGTTGCTTTTCCCTAACTGCTTGTGTAAAGTGAGCAGCATTGCACATCCCTTAAGGTGCTCATGACTGAGTTTAGTGGTAGCTGCAGTTTCTTTTCTTACGAGAATGCATATTTTGCATGATTGGTAACCTTATCACTCTGAATATGCATTTTTAAAAAAGTAACTGTGAACTCAATGGGTGATTGTAGTGCAGAAAAGCCTCAAAAGTTTGTCCTTTTGGAGAAACTTACAGGTACACAATAATTTTTGGTATTTGTTACAATTCTAGAATTTCTGTTCTAGGACTAGTGCTTTTTTCCAATCTACCTTTCCCTTTAAAATAGTGCCTTGTGAGGAACTGCAGCAATAAAACTTGGTGTCACCAGGTAGACAAAGCCCAACTTGCCTAACTATGTGTGTAGCAATATTGAGTTAAGCTCTCACTGTATGGGCAGGAATGCAAAGATTTGTGAAAGAATACATTGAAAAAGTCTTCCAGAATTTTGATTTTGAAACAGAAAATACAAAAGTGAAGGAATTATCCTTGCTGCCCATTTCTTACAATTTTTTAGCTAACCTGTAAAAATTTCTGTGTTTGCATTCTGCTGTGAGTGGTCTCAGATCATTTTTACTCAGACTGAGTTAATGGCAGCCTCACTGAATAGGGTATGTGAAGGTTCAGAAGACTCTTAACCTCTCTGGTGGGGACAGAGATCACTTTGTAGCAGAGTGATTGCTGGGAAGTGTCCTTCCCTCGCAGTGCCATTGTGGGCAGGTTGGGAACACAATGCATTTTGCTTCCGGGTGTTAGCTGCACTACATGCTTCCTGTGTCTCTGTTTCTCCTGGGGAGACTTTGGAAGCTGCTTCAAGGCAGCTGATCTCAGAAATGAGCCCAGACACACTGTCTTTGGGTTTGCAGCTCAGTTGTGTTGAAGGGCCACACAGAAGACAGTGCGGGAGTTAAGTTCGTGTGAAAGCCTCATGCTGGGATACAGACAAAGAGTGAAAGCAAAAGAGCATAGGAGAGGTTTGGCTCCCTTGGTGCTCGGAGCTGCTGGCTGACCCAGATGTATTGGTGGTGAGGATTGTTACATTGCAGGGGCTCAGGCTTGGGTGATCCTGGAGGAGGCTTGTGGTGTGAGGGAGCCTGTGCCAGAGGAGGAGCATGGTGCAGTCATCCTCTGTCATGGACCTTCAGATGTCCCGACGCTGGCTCTCTGAAATACAGAAATTCAATTTAAAGGCAATGTTGGAGGCTTAGATTTGAGCAACTGTACCTGGGCTTGTTGCCTGCTGGTTGTGAGCAGAAGAGATGTTTACAAGTTTCTAGAAGATAACTAATGTCTCTGCTTGGAAGCTTCAGATACCAGTATAGTACAATTATTGAAAATTGTGGGCTTAAGCAGTTCTGCGTGATCACCAAGACAGGAGAGCGAGCAGTCCTGAATGTACCTGTTGCACTCAATGTGTTTATGTATTAAGACTGAATATGCAGTAAATAACTTAATGCAGAAATGGTGGTGCCTTTGGGCACACATCCTAATGAGATGGGATTTGTTCCATAGTTAAGGAGGCTGAAGATGAATCATTGGCATACACCAGTACATACAGATATATGATACAGATTGTAGGATATATCATATCTATGATATAGACAGTATAAATCACAATATCCTCCAAGAAGCAGAATAGCAGTAATGAAGGTGACTGGCTGACATTTCTCATAAGCCGTAAAGGCCCTGGGCATCTGTAGCTTAAGCCCTTCTGTGGCCTTTCTTTTGGACACCACGTGAGTCATATTATACAAACACTATGAAATGTTGCAAGGTCACAATTCCGGAATTCTTTCTCTGTGCAAACAGAAATAGGAGAGGTGAAGAAGCACTCCAGACAGCAGAAGAGCGAAACATCTGGAGGAGAGATGGAGCGCAAGGGCAAATACTCTTTGGAGTGTCTAGTAGATCTGTAAAAGACGAAATCTTCCACTAGCTCTCTACATGCATGTTCTCATTGCCTGCTCCAGGTGGTTTTTTTTACCTATCTCATGGCAGATCCTCTTACATGCTTACAATAAGTCGTTAAAATCTGTTCATAACTGTACATAAACGCATCTGATTATGATAATCAGTTGTCTAATTCTGACCTAGTCTGAAAAGTGTAATTAAGTGCTGTGTATGCTGTTGTACAGGGGAGGGTTTCAGAGTCTTTAGTTCAGAAGGGAGATTAGAGATCTATAAAAATGGATTTCTAATACTACGAAACAAAAATGTCCCAAAATGACCCAGCAATTTTTAAAAAAGTGTTACGTCAGTAAATTTTGTGCATCATATCATGCAAGAAATATTT
Source organism: Gymnorhina tibicen (assembly GCA_013399875.1). NCBI lineage: Eukaryota > Metazoa > Chordata > Aves > Passeriformes > Artamidae > Gymnorhina > Gymnorhina tibicen. The sequence goes on along the minus strand of VXAZ01008624.1, from coordinate 153,054 downwards.
TTCTTTGCCTTTATGAAATTTAAAGGGACTGTTGGGTTTCTAAAACTTGCGGTTACCAACTTTAAGTTAGATGGAAATAGTAATCTTTCTCCCAAGCCCTACAAACATTTTGCTTACCAGAAGTGACATCAATTTGCAGTTCTTCTGATGTGGGTTTACTGGGATTAGCATCTAAATATGACTAGTTACAAAAATGAATGATCCAGTCAACTAATACTGAAGGCTACTGCATGTTCTGTTTATTTCATTCTCAGTAAATCCATGCAGAGGAAGCACTGCTGTTGTCCTTACGTAAAGTAATATAATACCCCAGTAATAGATAAAGCTAATTTCCTGACCTCTGGTTTTTGTTTTGTTTGATAGTGCAAATGTGATAAGCTGCTGACTTCTCACAGCTGTAAGGTATTTAGGGAAGATGAACAATTTACGTGTCCAAACACATTTCATACACAGTTCTAATTATCTCTGAAAGTGTCTTGTCATATGAAAAATTACGTTTGTCTTGGTCTTAATTGGAAGGAAGTTGTTCAGTGTGGACTGGAATTGATATTCTGTAGTGGCTGGCTTTTGTGTCTTTATTTGGAGCAGGGAGGGAGAGCACAGTTGGGGATTTGGAACACAAAACTCCAACACAAATTTTTTGGCTCTTTTGGACCACTGCAGCTAATTGCTAGGGGTGGTAGTCTCAGTGATGTGAAGTTCATACAGCTTTATGGAAAACTGGTGTCTGGTTAGAGAAGAGGTAACCTGTTGTCAAGATATTCCCTCCCCTGAAAGAGGCCAGAGTGAACCCGCACAGGTGGTGCATGGGGCACCAACAACATCCTGAGCAGGGCTGGTCAGGAAGGAAGGAGTGTTGCCCAGCAGGTAGGTGAGCTTCAGCTGGGGCTCCTATGCTGTGCACCAAAACAACCCCACAGAATTGTGGATGAGGTGTGGGAGTGTGTGTGTGTGTGTAGCAGAACACTACCTTCCCACCCTGCAGCTCCTGATTTGGATCTGTACAGCACCAGTTGTTGCTAGCCTGTGCATTAAAGTTTTTGTATCTCTTAGAAAATTCCCTCTTGTGAGAAATGTACTGTTTTGCCTATAATTTGATAGGTGATGGATTTTTGGTTTTAATTACAGAAAATTTCTTTGCTATTATTTACATTAAATGGTAAAAGATACCATTTTAGTATCACTTTTTAATTACTTTTCCTAGGTACTAGTGCTACAGGCTTGTAACACCATATCACCACCTGAAGATAGGCTTTTGGAAAATAGCCAGGTATTTTGTTCTTATATTTCTGGTTTAGAGGACTGCACTTCAATACTGATGCTTGTGATCCTCTTGAATACTTATTTAGAAAATGCTACTCAAATATTTTCAAAACACTGGGATTTTTGCAAATGCAGAGAAGGTAGCAGAAGGAAAAAGTAATATGCAAACTTCAAAGTTCAACTGAATTCTAATTTTAAAATGAAATCTGATAATTTAACAGACAATTAAAAGAAGTTGCTTTTCTGAAAATCAGTAAGTATTAGGGCATTTAACCCTGTGTCCTTTTGTGGATCCAGATGTACAGGGTATATTTGAAGGTAGTATCTTTAAGTAGAAACTTACTTAATGAATGAGGTGATACTATGAAATTTTTAATTGTTCTATTGAATTCAGACTACCCGTCTCTTACCTTGTAATGTGAATTTTTCAGTAGATGTTCTTTTAGGGAGCACATAAAGTGTTTTAAAGCTGTTAGGACTGTACTATTCTCTACCTTATCCTGAAAAGAGGAAGAAATACTAACTCAGTTTAGTGAATTGAAGCATACAAAATTCAAGACACAGGTTATATTCCACCAGGATCACATAAAGGTAAAGACACTTTTTTTTCAGAAATAAAATTTTTGAGCTAATGGAAATGGAGATGGGTTTCAATGCTTTTCAAGTTACACAACGATGGTGTGTGTTTGTTTATGTCTATCTTTGAAATTTGATATACTTGCATCAGTGTTAAGTAACTTTACTTGCATCTGCTTTATTAAAAAGTTCCTCCTGTGTTGTTGTTCCAAGAGGAGTCTGGAAAATGATGGAATCAATTAAATGGTATGTAGCAATTATTTTTTCCATAAGATTTTTTTCCACTACACCATTCAAGTATACTCAGTCATATATAGCAAATAGATCTAAAAATAGAGCATTTCAGTGTAATTCACCTAAATTGAACTTCTGGGACTGTATCAGCAAGCATCTGATGCTGTATTGTCTTGGTTTGAGACATGTATACAGCTGAAGAAGGCTGCTTCTTGGAGGTGGCTTTAATACTGGCTTTAAGTTCTTCATTAGTTGTGATTTATGACATCATGTTGTGCTGAATTAATGAGAATGATTGAATTGCCTGGGTTGCACAGGTTTTCTAGAAACCTGTTAGTGCAGTAAGCAGTTACCACTGTTTATAGTTAATACAACAATTTGCTCTTCATTAGCCTTTGAATTGCAACCACTATGTGTATCCTTCAGATGTGGTTGAAATGACAATAATGCTTTAATGTGGTGGATGAAGAATTTGAAAACAGTTTATGGCATTTTTACTTTTGTTCATGTATGCATCAAACTCGCCCTAAAGCAGCATTTCTGTAAAACTTCAGAACATAATGTTGCCAGTGGAGTCAGCTACTGCTGAAGTAATGGCATACAAAATGCTACAGTATCTATACTTCTCAGTCCTTAGTCTAGAGAAGATACATTAGTCTACAGCAGCATTTGAAGGCCTGCCCTGACTATGTAATGTAAGTGAGGGGTCTAAATTACAGAAGAAAAAAGTGAGGAAAATATAAGGAAAAAATATTCTTAGCTAAAGCACCCCACTGGACTCCTACAGTATGAGACATGATGCGGCAAACTGGTGGAAACATAGCAGGCAGCCAGGAGCAATACTGGGAAAAATTCTGAGCAACTGACATCAAGTTAGTAAATCAGTCAGTAGTCAGTGTTCAGGTAACTCCAGCCTTCTTGCCTTTCTTGTGTGATAGGTACTGACTTACTGCATTAGTTAATGTAGTATATTTTTTTAAAAGCAAGTGGCTAGAGGCCTGTATAATATGTAATAATCCAGACCGGGAAGGGAGGAGGAACTTGATTTAATGCCATGACTTGCAACTCAACAGTAGTTTGTAATGGAAAACTTGATTCATGTTCAAGGCTTTACAGAAAACTTAAACCTGACCCTTGATACTTCTCATACTCAGTAGGAGTTTGTCTCAGGAACCTGCTTAGGTTTCTCTGCTACTTTAGTTAGAGCAAATACTCATTATCAAAGCCATCCTGTGAACAATGCATTGCCTTTGTGGATTGGATTTTTTAGCTATTAAATTATCAGAAGCCAGCGCATTTGAGGTTCACTCAGGACGTGCAGCTGCTCACTGAGACTGACTGTAAGGTTCACTTTAGAGCAAGTTTCAGAGCACTTGTGCAAGTCTGAATGAGCTGGACTGCAGGTCCTTGAAGGTGTCCCATAATGGGTTAATTCAGTGGTACCAGCTGTTAGCAAAAGGTTGAGTGTATTGGGTTGTGTGGCCAGGTTTTGGTAGTGGGGAGGACTACAGATGTGGCTTCTGTAAGAAGCTGCCAGAGGCTTCCCTCATGTCTGACAGCCGATGCCAGATGGATCCAAGATGGACCCTCAGTGGCTCAGGTCAAGCCAATCAGAGGTGGTAGTGTCATCTCTGTGATAACATATTTAAGAGGGGAAAAAAAGTTACCATGCAAATGTAATTGCTTTCAGAGAGGAGAGGAGTGAGAATGTGTGAGGAACAGCTCTGCAGACACAAGGTCAGTGAAGGAGGAAGTACAGGAGCTGCTCCAGGTACCAGAGCAGAGATTCCCCTACAGCCCGTGGTGAAGCAGCTGTGCCCCTGCAGCCCCTGGAGGTCCATGGGGGAGCAGAGATCCACCTGCAGCCCCTGGAGGACCCCACACTGGAGCAGGGGGATGTGCCCAAAGGAGGCTGTGAGCCCATGGGAAGCCTGTGCTGGAGCAGGCTCCTGGCAGGACCTGTGACCCGTGGAGAGAGGAGCCCACACTGGAGCAGGTTTGCTGGCAGGAGCTGTGAGCGCACAAGGGACCCATGTTGGAGCAGCCTTCCTGAGGGACTGCACCCTGTGATGGGGCCCATACCAGTGCAGTTCATGGAGAACTGCAACCCATGGGAAAGACTCATGCTGGAGAGTCTTTAAAAAATTATATCCTGTGGGAAACCACCAGGCTGGAGCAGGGGAAGGGCTCCTCTACTTGAGCAGTGTCAGAAACAACTTAAGATGAACCGACTGTACCCCCATGCCCATGTCCATGTTCTGCTGAGGGGGAGGAGAAAGAGCTGGGACAAATGGAGGAATGGAGGGAAAGTGTTTTTAAGATTTGTTTTACTTCTCACTATCCTGCCCTGATTTTGATTCATAATAAATTCAGTTCATTTCCCCAAGCTGACTCTGTTTAGTCTGTTTAACTGATGAGTGATCTCTCCCTGCCTTTATCTCAGCTTGTGAGTCTTTCCTCATGTTTTCTCTTCCCTATCTCATTGTGAAGAGGTGTGATAGAGCAGCTTTGGTGGGCACCTGACATCCAGTCAGGGTCAACATGCCATATTAAGCCAGTGACTTATCAAACAGTATCATTCAATAAACCTGGAATTTTTCAATAAATACTTAAATTTGACTGGCTTTTTTTTCTAAATGTGGTGGTCATACTGTCTTGAGTCTTCATCTATAGCCAAACCATACAAGATCAGATGATGCATTTACTATTTCTAGTGCAAAAGCAATTAGGAGACCACATATGCACTTCTAAGAAGTCAGGCAGCTTCTGTGAAAGGAAATATATTAAAGATCTCTCTCAGCCTGTCTTCACAGGAGAGGTTCTCCAGCCCTCGGATCACCTTTGTGGCCCTTCTCTGGACTTGCTCCAGCAGGTCCCTGTCCTTCCTGTGCTGGGACCCCAGGGCTGGATGCAGGGCTCCAGGTGGGTCTCAGCAGAGCGGAGCAGAGGGGCAGAATCCCCTCCCTCCCCTGCTGCCCAGGGGTTCTGGGTGCAGCCTGGGGTGTCTTCTGGGCTGTGAGCTCACATTGCTGAGCTGTGTCCAACTGTTCATTCACCAGCACCTTCCAGTCCTTCTCCATAGCTGCTCTTTATCCCTTCATCCCAAAGCCAGTATTGATACTGAGGCTTGCCTGTGTGCAGCACCGTGCATTTGGCCTTGTTGAATTTTTTGAGGTTTCTACAGACCCACCTCTCAAGCCTGTCAAGGTCCTATGGGTGACACCTCCACCCTCCAGTGTATCAACTGCACCACTTGGTGTTGTCAGCAAACTTGCTGTCGTTGGTGTGAATACAGCAATTGAAGCTCACAAATGATACTTGTTTTCTACTATACATGGAGGGTAGGTGTGCTGTCCTGTACTTACTGTGAAAGTTAGTGTCATGTCCAAACCTGGGTATCTGTTGTGTGCAACCAATTCAGCTCCCCCATCAGTTCCAGCTGCTGGCTGGTAAAAACACTAACCCTTCAGAGTTCTGGTTCAAGCTTGCTGTGCCTGCCCTAGCAGACCCTTTTCTGTGGGACACTTGAAATGTGTCTCCAAGGTACAGATTCCTATAGGGCAAGTTCTGCTATGGCTAGCTGCTCAGCTTGTTTTATCTGTTTTGTTGTTGGCATTTTATTATCTAAGATTCAGAAACTGAACCGTGCTTTAATCCCATGTACTTGTATGTGTATTCTTTTTACATTGTGAAATAGAAAAGCTTAATATGTGATTTGAGCTCCTAAGAAATCCCAAAGTTTAGTGTGTGCCTGACCTGTGAGGAAAATTGCATTTGTTTTTAGCATGACAGATCAAGCTTTACCTTAACTAGTAGTTAACACCAGAACATAGGATAATTACTTGCATGTAGATTGACAGTCTTTGACTTTGGTAATTAAGTAAGTTTTGAGTCGAAGTCCAGTTTTGTCAGGAAAGCTAAGAGAAGTGTATGGCTTGAAGCATGGCCTATATTCAAAACTGTTTCTAGTTCAAAACATAATGTATTGAGAAAAATATTTTTTTCTATAAGCCTGTCAAAATCTTGTTTCTTTTAAAACAGAACAAAGCTGAACACTAACTTTGGCTACACTTGGCACATGGGGTTAAATCTCAAGAGACAATTTCTGAAATTACAGGACTTAAAGTGCTGTACTCTGCTTAGAAACAGAGTGTTATACCTATAGTGCTCGGCTTATTTTTGACTTTAGGTTAAAATTAAAATTTTTTGTATTCAGCTGTTGCTCTGTAAATCCATTTGTATTGTTTGGTGGTTCTTTTTGTAGAAATTAGGTAGACTGGAAAGCAGTGATTTGTTCTTGTTTTCCAGATGGGGTGCATGTGTAGGCAAGTTCATTGTGGAAATTTGAGAGAGTAATTGTTTCTAGATATGTGCTTTTGCTGTTGTTAGCTTTTTTTGCCTTTTTTTTTTTTTCTTCTTTCTAGTCAGACATTAGTTTAACTCCTGAATGAACAACAGTCATAAAACAAGTGATTGGTACACCGAGGCATTAACTCCACCCTGGTGCAGTGGCAGTTTAAGGCTGCCTGAAGGTTAGTGCTGTAAATTCAGGATAAGCCTAGTAATGAGACTGTATATGTATTCATACAAGGCCAAAGTACATCTGAAAAGTTCCATTTAATCTTACTGGACAAGTCCAGGGGAGGGCTGCAAAGATGATCATGGGCCTGGAGCACCTCTTCTATGAGGACAAGACAGTTTGAGGTGTTTAGCCTGGAGAAGAGAAGGCTCTGAGGAGAGCTTCTAGCACCTTCTAGTACCTGAAGGGGCTCCACAAGAAAGCTAAAGAGGGACCTTTTATCAGTGAGTGTATTGATAGGATGAACAGAATGGCTTTAAGCTGAAAGAGGGGAGATATAGCTTAGCTATTAGGAAGAAATAATTTACTGTGAGGGTGGTGAAGCTGTGGCACAGGTTGCCCTGTTCACAGAGAACTTGTGAATGCACCATCCCTCACAGTGTCCAAGTGCAGTTTGGATGGAACTCTGAGCAACCTGGTCTAGTGGAAGGTGTCCCTGCCCAGAACAGGGTGGCTGGAGCTGCATGATCTTTAAAGTCCCTTCAAACCCAAATCATTCCATGATTCTACTAGGATGAGATGCAGAAGGTGCTCAATTGACAAATTCACTCCAGACAATATCCATATTACTGTATTGAGAGAACATGCTCTCTTTTCCTAATGCTTAGATTAGCAATGCCATAGGACTCAGCTGTGGCTTTCCTTTTCCCATTGTCTAAATCAATAGTCATAATCCACGTATATAGACAACACTGGGTATTCTGATGTTGCTTGGCTTCATGTTGCTTCTGTATTTGTGTCTTGAAGCCATGTCCTTGTTGTGCAGCATTGTTCTTGCAGGGCCAACATTACTAAAGGATAGCAGACCCACAGTTTAAGCCAAGTGAGGTGGGACTTGCCAGAGGTGCAGGCTAAGACTACAGAAGGAAGGCAGTCAAGCAAAAGTCCCTTGCTTAAGTGACTATTAGAGGAACTTTGTGAAAAATTATCCTTTTTTTAAAGAAGGATCAGGCCAGAATATTCAAGAAGAGCTATTCTTAGATATTTGATTTAGATATTTTTTTCTTCAGTGTAAGGAAAAATAGCTCCATTCACAGGAAATGTTCTGCTCTCCTGCGTATGTTTTCTACTTCAAGCTCTTCTGGAAACCTACTTTGCATTGCATTTCTGCTGTGAGGTTTAAGATTACTACTGAAGTTGTGCCTGAATGTATTTTTGTCCAATTTGTCTTTGTTTTCATATGCTAATCCACTTTTTGCTGGAATGCTCTTGTATATATATTCATGCATTTTATTTTGCGTGGTAGTGAGGGGAGATTACCAGGCCTAATTGTAAATCAGAGCTTCCTCCAAAGGAAGAAGAGCTTGAAAGTTGTCTTTATGCAGAATCTAATACCTCTTTGCCTTTTTGAGGAGTCAGTTGACAAAACCCAAATCTGGCATAGGTTTGGGGGCCTGTCTGATGATTGGGCTCAGGAGCCAGGCTATCCTTGTGTTGTCTGTATGTCCCAAGTTCCTTCAAGGCTCTTTAGGGAGATGATCATGCACACAGCAAGTGGACTGCCTGACCTTTGCCTTCAGCTCTTTTAAAGTAAAAAGCAGGTGGTGGTCTCAGTTTGGTCTTATACTTTACCCTAAGTGCAAAACTCTTTCCAGCAGCAGCATTTGTTATACTTTTCATGTGGCACTCAGGTGCTGGGTGTGAAGCAGGAGCAGAGGCAGTGAAATACAAGCACATTTGTCTGAACATTGGGAGACACTTTCACTGTGAGGGTGACTGGGCATTGGCACAGTTTGTCCAGAGATGTGGTAGGGACTCCATCTGTGAAGATCTTCTAAAGCCATCTGGATGTGGTCCTGGACAGATGGCTTCAGGTGGCCCTGCTTGAGCTTGGGGTTGGACCAGAGGACCTCCAGAGGTCCATTCTAGCTCAGCCACTCTGTGATTCTGTGGCCTCTGACCACAAGGACTGTAGGCACTTCTCTGGTTCTTGGAGTAGTTCAGTGAGAGCAGCTGATGATTATCATTCCTGTTGGATACACTTGACTGTGGTTAGGCTCAGTCGGGCTTCCCCTTTGTGATTTCTTGGATTAATGAACTTGCAAGTTAGAAATCTCTGAACTAGAGGGATGAGGCTGGAGATGAACAGACTGTTGTAATCTCTGGAGCCTTTTGCAAATGAGGACAATTTGTTAATTCCATAGATGTAGCACAGCCATTTAAACCCAAGGCCCTAACTTTTTATTTTTCTTGTTGCTTGGTAATACTTGCTTACTTGTTATAGAGCTAAATTTAAAGAAGAGATTTACACATTCAGTGCCTGTTCTAAAGTGCTGCTGAAAAGGTTCACCCAGTTGTCAGAATACTGATAGTTTATTTGCTGAATGACCTCTTCTGTTTTCTGAAGCTGTTGATGAAATAATTTAACTCAGCTGTGGCAAATGGAAGTTACAGAACAGACTCTGTTCCATAGCAGTGGCACTACCCATACCTCTCCTTCCTGGTCATGTCAGGGAAGTGTTAGCTGTAGGCTCGCCACTGATGTTGGTGGCTCAAAAACCTGCAAATGATCACACAGAAAAGTATTACATTGTTACTGTTCTGAGATAAAAACTCTCTTCCACCAAGTTGAAAGGTAGCATGCTGACAAATTAGCCAAATAAATGAAGAACATAAAATTGCATTACGGAGTTTGTGGTTTCTATTTTGTGTGGAACTAACAGCAGCCTGGAAAACATGTGCTGCCACAGCAGTCTGCTGGTCAGGTGCTTGTTTCACTTGCAGTGGATATTTCTAGAGGAACCCTGATTTTAGTAACAGTTGGTGTTTTTTGGAAATTGTTTGGTTGTGGATTTCTTGTTCTTGTGGTAAAGCAAGATCAATTTGTGCTTCAAACATGCAATTGAAAATTCTTCTAGCAAATTAGACCTATTAGACCTGCTCAGCAGCAGATGTCTGTGGGAGGCAAATACCTCCTTTTTCCCTTTTTACCTTTTCCTTTCCCATCCAAATGGATCATGAGGAGCTGGCAGCAGACCCATCAATGGGCAGTGCTGTAACTATGTAACCTAGCACAGCCGTGTGTACTTTCCTTCCCCAGAACCCACAGGGGCATAATTCAAATTCCCAGTGCAACACCATGGACCCTGCAGGACCAAGAGGTGTCCAGAGTGCACAGGCATTGTAGCTCAGGACTAGAAACAAAAGATTTAAGTGTGTGGAGAAATTAATGGGGCATAACACCCTGTACCCCAGTAAACCAGTGCGAGCAAGCTCTGTAAAAATAACCTGCAATATTTGTCTGGATGTTTTCTGATCATCCACGTAGCTTGTCTGTGTGTGATCCTGCATAGCTGGCAGGCAGCTACTCCCACCATCTGCCTTTAGTGCCTTGATGCATCGAGGCACCCTGTGAGCCTGTTGGAAGTGGTTTCCTGATCCCAGCTGTAAGACCACCTGAAGATTTTGTTCCTGCAAGTTACTTGCCAACTGTAAACACACAGAGTGGAATGGCAATGCAGTTCCAGAGCAGCCAGTTACATTCTTTTCTGTAACTTCATTGGTGCTGACTCTGTCTCATATGCTTAGCTCATGGTTGGATTTCTTGACATGAACGGGTGTCAGATGCATAAAGATTGCATTTCCTGGATATTGGATTGTGGTTGACTTCAGTTCTCATATCCTGACATTCCTCTCCCCTTCTCTCTGGAGTTGTGTAGTGTCTGTGTCTATGAAAATGGGATTAGACGAGGCTGTCTGGCACTCTTTTCTCTTGGAATGGTATAAAACTTTGAATAAAGGCACTTGAATAAATTGCTGGAAGTGCCTGTTTAGAGCTTCTGGCACAGATGAATTCCTCTACACAAACTCTACGAGAAGTTCTGTTTCTCTCTGATAAATTGGTTTTAACTGTTCAGGGAAAAGGAAGCAGTGACAGTCTAATTGTAGTTTAATTCAGGCTAGAAGGAGCATCAGGAGCCTGCTGCTCAAAGCAGGATCACTTTCACTATGAATGTATTTATAGACTCCTTTTGCTTAACATCCTTTGCACCCTCTTTCTTCCACTTTCTTTATCTCCACGCACACACATATTTGGCAGTATCAGCCCCAGATGAGGCCCCCCCGTGCTAAATAAGATAAACAGCTAATGGTGACGGAATTACTCACATGAAAACTTGTTGCAAAACTAATCTGCAGTCAGTAGTCTCACCTGCCTGCTCGTGAGAGTGTATTTATATAAACTGCAAAATGTTTCCATGGTCTGAAGAGTGTGTTGAGATTAAGTATTCAAATTCTCCAGTTTCCAGGAGAAGTGAGACCAGAACGCACCTGCACAGTTTGTCTTGTTATTGTTATCAACTTGTTTAAAAAATGCATATAAACCAGGGAATGGTATCAAAGGTAGTAGGTAGATTGTCCTTAAGCTTTTTTTGATGCAGAGAAAATGTCACCTTTGTCAGCACTTGGCAATCTTCCATTTTAGCTCAAATACAATTTGAAGGGTAATGCTGTAGGTATTTCAGGCTCTGTGTTCTTAATTGTCATTCCTGTTGCTTTTTCTGTTCTCTGTCTTCTCTACAGCACAACCTTGAGCTTTTAGCACATGGCAGAGGTATAGTTAGTGTATGGATTAGTGTACAGTTTAAATCAGTTGGCAGATTCAGGAGGAGCAAAGTGTCTGAAGTTGCGTGGAAGTCAGTGTAGTATGCTTGTTTGCATATTTGTGTAGTCTGTGATTCTTGACTGCTGTGGCCATGTGATTCATTTAATGAATTAGTCAATATAAGCTGACTGCTATGTATATAGAGATGTAAATAATGGGATGCTTATAAAACCAGGTTTCTGCTGAGAGAAAATGCGTGCTTTTTTAGAGCTTGTATTTGCATTGCTCAAGTTAATCACTACAGTAAGTTAAACTTACTGTAGTGATTAACTTCTACAAAAACCATTTCTGTTTTGCAGCTTGCCTTGAAGGGATCTAACTATGCTGGTCTGCTGGAACGGCATCGCATTCACACAAAAAATGTGGAGCATGTTGTAGACAGCTTACGGTAAGAATGTATGGCTGTTGAGGATTTCAGACACAGTGCAAATATCCATGGATTGTGTGAAACAAAAGGAAGCCTTGTGTTACAAGCGCTAATAAAACAGGAGTACTGAAAAGAGAGTGATGCAGATGAACAGGCATTCCTGAAAGAATCATCATGTGAACTGGCTCAGTCCAGTTGACTGATGTGCTCTATTATGATCTTGAAAATAAACTAGCAAGTTGTACAGGATTTGTGTGTCAAATGTTCATAAGCCAAATATGAGTGTAATTAGCTGCATGACAGCTTTTTGGAAGGCTGTGATGAGGAACAATACAGGACAGAATTCAGACTTTTTCTGAACTTTACAGGAACGAGAGGATAGAAGTTCGTCTTGTTAAGCGTCGAGAATATAATGAAGAGACAGTTCGGTGGGCAGATGCTGTTATATCAGCAGGAGGTATGACTATGGAAGGGAAGTATTTGTTTCAGTATGTTTTCATAGATATGTTTCTCAAAAATACTTTGCAGTGTGTGAAGCAACTGGAAGTATGCACATTCTGAAAACCAATTGCTAATCTAATTGTCAGAAAATCTGACAAAATGCAGTGGTTGTGACCATCTTGTCTACCTCAAGTATCTAAAATTGGTAGCCCATGGAAGTGAATCCCAGTACATGGCCACTAGAAAAGTTAGTCATGTGTAAAACAGTATAAACTGTGGAATTTACTATAGTTTTCAACTAAAGAGGATAAAATGCTTGATGTCATGTGATTTTATGTAGTCCTAAAAACCTACTCATTGTTTTTTGGGATGTGAGGTGTAGACTAACATACTACCTCATGGTCCCCTTGCTCAAACTGTCTTTCTTGCTTTCACACTTAATCCAGTGACTGGCGTATCAAGTTGGACGGTACAGGTAAAAGTCTGCAACTTCTGAGCATCTTGTGCCACTGATAAGTGTTTTTCAGGTGAACAACAGAGCAACTAACCTGACTGTTTATTTTTAATATTGGATTGCAGCCGTTCATTCAGTGTTATTTTTTGGGATATGCTACAAATACAGCATTGTGTTGCTGGGCTCTGACATAATGTTCACTCATCTGTGGCAAATAGGCTTGACCACAGCTTTTTCTCTTCCCACTAGTCCAGTTTGCCCTTAGGTACTGGTCACCATGAAGGATGGGTAGAAAGGTTTATGTGTCTATTCCTGAAGCATTCTGATACACTCTTGTAAAGTGCCAGTTAGTCTGTGGCAAAATTTTTCATGGTTGAGGCAAGCAGCTGGGAAGTGATACATCATCTGAGGTTTTCAGAGCTTGTCTTCATGCTTTTCAGAGCTTATATCTTTGTGCAAAGAGTGACTGAGGTTGTAGTTGTCTTTCTGTTTAACAGACAGGAAAAAATACCAATATCTGGAGAAACCAGTACATTTAAATATTTCTACTTCCAAGATTTCTACTTCCCTAAGACTTCTTTTCGAAGTATCCCTATTTGGAGCCAAATAAGACCTTTAAATTGCCTTCTAGGAGGTACTGGGGTGAAGCTGAAGTGATTGTTTTTATGTGATTCACAGTAACATTTGGTTTTGTTTCCTGTCTCCTGTGGCTTTGTTTAGTAATACTTTCTAAATTTACTTTTGTTAAAGAATTTCTCTTACCTACTGATAAAAGTACAGAAATTTCCACAAATCTCTTTTAAAGCTTGCTTCTGCCATATTCAATTGCCTGGGCATGTATAGCTGTCAGATAAGAAGTACTTTTTCCAGTCATGTTTGCCATCTCAAATTTAGTAGTTGTCACTACTCCTATTTGAAAGTGTCAGTAGTTTTGTCCCATTATATTTTTGTCCAGCTTGCCTGATTTGTTGTTAATATAAAAGCACATAATGATAATGCTGGAGTACATGCTGTTTGGGGTACTAGAATGTGAAGTGAAACTAACTTTTGATCCGTTTTTTCTGTAGGTGATGGCACAATGTTGTTGGCAGCCAGTAAGGTCTTCGATAAGTTTAAACCAGTCATCGGCATAAATACTGACCCTGAAAGGTAAAAACATATTTGGGAAAGCAATGCTGTTTTTAATATTATGCACACTGCATCTGTTTTCATGGTACATGAAGCATACCTGTAGCATTTGGCAGCATAAATGACTGTTTTAGTGGGTTGCAGATACCAAGGGAACCTGTTGGTTTTTTAGAAAAGGTTCCACACCAAGTTACCGTCTCATCTGAGAGGACATTTAGTGTTGGGTAAGCGTAACTGCTGCACTGCCATAACTGTTCTCACACACCAGCATAACAGCACTTGCAGCTAGCTAACTTGAATTACTGACCAGAAGTTTGAGGCTTGGGATGGCAGTATAGAACTTAGATAGGAAGGAGGACTTCATAAAAGCAGCTAAGTGTGGTGCCTGAATACAGAGAAACAAAATTTCTTGTGAAGAAGGTGGATCCAGTAGAGCCTCAGATGAAGTTTGCTGTGGTTTCTTCATGTAAACCATGTGATACCTGAGAAAACTCAGTCTCCTGAGCCAATTGTTGGCACTTAGTTGTCCTATTATAAACTCTGCACAAGCTGCACCCACCTGCCCACATCAATCTTACAGCTCAGTGGATGCAGTGTGTTAGTACTGCCTGGTTGGTATAACCTTCGAATGGATGGTAGGTGAAACTCAGAATTCACAAGGCTCTGGCTGCTGAGAAGTCCAGATTTAGATTTCTGCTTTTGATATTGACAATTTATTCGTAGTACATGAAGTGGTGGTGAAAAGGTTTAATTTCTATCATACCTTACTTCTCTTCCAAAACTTTTCAAATGCTCTGAGTAGCTGTTCTGCATTATCAAGCTTGACTAGCAGGGTTCAAATAACAAGTGCCTTCAAACTGTCACTTATTACTCATGGAAGGGAGCAGGGTTTAGTCTTCTGGTTTTGACGTGAGATGCTTTTGATCTTAGGCATGTTGTCTAGCTGTTCATGTTGCTAACTTGTATGTCAATGGAGGAAATTTTTTTTCTCACCTGCCAGGTTTATTAAGCTTAAGTTGCTTGCCAAGAATGGTGACAGGAACTATATTAGTGTTTACATATTCCTGCAGGATTACTAGCTGAACAGAGAGTTTTTAGGGGAAATGTGGGAGAAATATCCTGTCTCAGACCCACAGACTCCAGGAGCTGAAAGCAGTGCATTGTTGCTGATGTGCTACTGTGCAAGAATAGTAGAGATTCATAAAGGTCTAGAAAGTGTAGCTTTGCTAGATGTAACACAAAGGGAGATTTATTTTGTTTTGTTTTGTTTTCCAAAGGTACCAAATCTGAACAGTAGTACTGTCAGTAATACTATTTTCATTGTCATTTTTTGCTCCCAGATCAGAGGGTCACTTGTGCTTGCCTATGAGATACACACATTCATTTCCTGAAGCTCTACAGAAGCTTTATCGTGGTGAGTTCAGGTAGGATTCACTGATCTTCGGTTTTCAAAAATCTAGAGGGATTGGAAAACACCTAATCATGTGCAATTCCTAAGGAGCAGGCAAAGCTTAGTGAAATCTTAATGGCTCAGTTTGTGAATTCTGTGTAGATGTTTAAAATGAAAAATGAGTTTGTGGTCAAGAATGAGTTTGGAATACAAATGATAAAACTGACTGCCAGTTCCAGCAAAAAATCTTCTGGTACGACCTGCAATAATTGATTTTCACTTCTGACTTAGCAAATTCGTAAGTGAGGAACTGCATTCTTGTAAGGGGTGTATTGGTTTGCATATTTTAGGACTCAAAAACATGTGGTATAGTGATGGTCATAAGAATAGGAGCTAGTGAAACACATACATTTAGGAAATGGTTGGTATGTTGTTGCATCTGGGGTTTTGGTGATTGACATAAAGCTTAAATTTGGTTAACAGATTAGTGTAAGGCAAAACTTTTCTTCATGCTGAATATAGCTTGATGTTTTCAGTACCAGATATTCTTAAAATAGAATAATATTACTTGATTTAAAAAGAAACAAGCTGAATTTTAAAGGACAGACTAGGGATGAGTTTTTAATAACTACTTAAACAGGCACAGTGTTCTGTGTATATAATAACCTTCCAGAATACTTTTATGATGGCAAACCATCAAACAGAAATCAGTCACGAATGTGAAAGTATATAGCAATTGATTTTTGTTTATACTTCTAACATATTAAATTTGTAGCTTGAAGTGTAACTATATTTGTGCCATAGAAAAGTTCTGAAATGAGATGAATCCAGCTGCCAGGATAAATAACTGAAGGAGTTTCAATATGTTTCAATTGCTAAAGGAACGGGTACTTTCAGCTCACATATTTTAAGATTTAGAAAACAGAAGCTTTTTAGTCTCCACCATTCTAAGCTGCTTAAGTAAAACTCATAGTACTTATGCAGATAACCTCCCTTGACATTTGGCAATTTTGATATTTTGTTGGAAACAAAATAACATTTTTGTTGCTGACACTCCTGTTATTGCTCATTATGGAACTGAAACCTCACCAGAGTGAAACAGAAAGGATTTCCGTAATTATTTTTGTGAAATAATAGGAACTTTATTCTTAAGCAAGGATGTGAGCAGATGTTTGATTTGATAGTTCTTAGATTTGTTTAGCCCTAAGGAAACTTTGAAATAAATGAGTGACTGAATCCTTGTCTGGAAGGGCTTCTGGTGTCTTAGAGCTGTATATGGATGGTGAGGTGCCAGAAACTGGAAAAAGGCAATTGTTTTTTCTCCTTAACCTTGAGGTATCAGTCAGTGCAACAATTTGTGTTAACAAGGACCTTGTAATCCATGGGACAACCAACATTAGTGATTTATGAAGGACAAACTAAATCAGATTACCCACATTTCTTTTCTTGGTGGTCAGGGGTGTAGCAGGTTCTCCGAATAGGGATATTATATGGGTACAGTCCCATTTTCTATTTTTGTAGGGGAAGTGACATGTTCTAGCCATGAGCATTGTGAGGAGACTCATATAGTGATACTCACTGCATGTTTTCTGCATGACTGCCTAAAATCATATTTAGAATTTAAGGGCAGATAGGATGTGTAAATGAGGCTCTATAAAGATGACAATGAGGAAAAACTAGCAATGTAGTCATATAAAGCATAAGTCTCTTGTAATTTCAGGAAAAACTGGTTACTGTCACCTGGATATCAACAGTATGAACAGGGAGAAGATGTACTCATGACACTCACTTGTGATTTGCTTTCTTAGTCAAAACTATTGCTATTTTGTTTTATGACATCTCTTTGGTTGTAAGAGGAAAAAGGAATTGATATCTCTAGGGAAAAATTAAAAAATTGATGTGGTAAAATGGCTTTTATATCCTTCTCTTGCTTCAAATGAATTCCTCTTAGGCACTCTAAATTCCTAGGCCAGGAGGGATTGTTAAAATGAGCAGATACTTGGGGCCTTATTTATAAACAGATGCATAGAGCTGCTTTTCTGGACAAATACAAACAAAAGATGTTAAAAATATGGCATGTATTGCTGTATAAATTCTTGAGAGCTCTTTATTCTCAAAGCATTGCATCATTCATCAGTCATTCATTCACAAATTAGAATCACATGCCTAAAAAGGAGAGTTGTTACATACAATTTTTATGGACTACCACCACTTTTGGCCTTTGTCCTCTTACTTTACACATTTTTACACAGGCAAAAAACATTAGCTAGCAAATTTGTAAATGTAAAGAGTTTACAATTTAGTACAATTAGCTTTCTAAATTTAGAAGTTATAGTGGAAGCTATAAAACGTGAAATACGACTGAATATATTTTGCTTCTGATCTTAAGATGTTCCGCTTTGCGAGTGAAGACTCTCAGATCCTATTTAATTTTGTAATGAATATTTCAGCTGCTCATACTGACTTCTTTCTCCTCTCTTAGGTGGCAGTGGCGGCAAAGAATCCGACTGTATCTTGAAGGAACTGGAATTAACACAACCCCTGTGGACTTACATGAACAGCAGCTAAGCCAAGAGCAACACAGCAGGGCTCACATAAATGAAAGATTCCAGGATCAAAGTAGGTTATAATCTGACAAGAATATAATCACTTTGCTATAATAACTTGGAATAGAAGATAAAGATTTGTAAAAGTTTCAGTATTTGAAATACCTGCTGTCAAAATATCTGATCTTACAGTTACTGTAACTACTTGAGGAGGTGTGTGTATTTGTGTACACATGCTAACTTTTAAGTTAGGTTAATTCAGAGTTGTAAAAGCTGGTCTTGGACTACCAGCAAGCAAAGAAAACATTAGAAATGAGAATCTGTCTGTAGGTAATTCTTGAACACTTTCAACTCTTTCCTTTATGGTGCGTTGAAGATGCATGGTTCTGTGCCTAACCTGTGTCCAGTACTGCATTTGCTCACTAAAAGGTCCTTGTCAACATGAAAAATTTGTTAATCCCCTTTAATTACCTTGTGGGATGAAGTCTAATTATCTGAACTTCATCAGAAATATCTGTTAAGTCACTGCCAGTGAATTTAAGTTGGCTGGAAGAGTGACTGACAGAAGAGAAGACTTCATTCTGCCTGGTTGCCCATGACTTTTCAGGGAAAGCAATGCCTGAATCTAAGTGTCATTGCTGACCTTGGTTTAAATATTTATTGTCTCCAGTAGAGTACAGTGACTGGCCACAGAGTAAATCAGTGAAAAAATAAGTCTGAAGAAAATGGAGCATGAGGTCTAGAAAACAAACCCAGGCAGCAGAATCTGTCCTCCAATAAATTGCAAATGTTTTTTGAAAATTTTGTATTTTCAATCCATGATTCAAAACTCTTATTTTCAATACCTGCAGGGTCTGATATTTCTGGTCCACATCTTTTACCAGTGAGAGCACTCAATGAAGTCTTCATTGGGGAATCTCTTTCATCCAGGTATGTTTGATTTTTGTTGTTAGAGCAAGGCACAATTGACTTAATTTCTTTTGATGACATTACAATGGACAATCAGTGATGGGATTTTACTGTCAAATTTCAGTTCTAGTCTATAAGTATTTTAACACTGATTGTATTATTGCTGATTACAAAGTGTAGTTTCAGAGATGTAAGTGCTGTAATGTTAATTTCTGGTTTTCTACCTCCTGTCTTGTCATTCTTTCATTTTTCCTGGCTGTTTTCTCTCCCTTTTACTGATGATTTAAATGCCTGTTCTTAAACTGCCTCCTCTCCTGCATATCTTCTTAAATATCTTTTCATAAGCTTTTAGCATGACCAAGCGGAAATAACTTTGAGCATGATTCCCGTTTCTGCCTTTCTGTGTTTAGAGGCAAAGGTATCAGCCTGCCTTTGTCGGAAACCTTGTTGTTGATGGAAAGTACTTCTTTCCTTCTTTTAAGAAATGAGTTTGTATCAAATCATGATACTGCCTTATCCAGGATATATATGACTATCCTTTCTGTCCTGAAGATCAATGCATTTTTGGCAGCCAATCAATAAGAAGGACGTGGGGAATATGACTGGGGCCACAGTAAAAGACATGATCCTTACTCAGGATTTGACAAAGCTTTTACTTGTATTTTATATCTCTTTTCACTTTATTGTTTATCTTTTAAAAAGCCCAAACAACAACAACATCAACAACAGGAAAGCCACTTTAGAGTTTAACACCTTGTGTTTGTACAGTGCCTGGGACACTGATTACTTCTGGAAACAGTATAAATGTTCTGTGCATGTTTTATTTTTTGTCTGGACTTCAGCCTCAGACTGGCAGAAGGAATTAATCTCAAAGAGATAAAAATCCTGATTTCTACTAAATCAAACCTAATTTTATCAAGATTCTAAAGAGTTTCTTTAATGTGCAGTGATAGAGGAACACAAAGCTGTTTTCCAGTGCTATGAGTGTCACAAGTACACTGTGCTCTTGGTTCCAGTGTATTTGAGAACCACTGAGGAACACAATACCTGTAGAAACAAACCTCTAGATAAGTCTGGTGTTATTAGGACCTTACACTTGAAGACTTAAATGTCATAGAGACAAATCTTCTGTCAGTGTCAAATACACAGGTCTGCTGTTTATTTAGACAAAGTGATTTTAGGAGCTTCTTCTAAGGTCTTATTCTGCATGTCAGTGATTAAAAGAAGTAAACTGAAGAAAAAAAACCCAGAAAACCTGTTATACCCAGCTTGCAAAAATTACATTAAACTGAATCAAGCTGTGCACCTGTGTTATTAATCTGCTTCCAGTTCTCTAATCTCCCCATCTTCTCAAGAGTGATTACACAATATGCCCTTAGTTACTGAGAGTATAAACTGTTTGACACCAAACAGCCAAGAGCTGTGTTTCTAGTGGATCCAGACTGAAATAATAGCTCAGTAAGTTCTGTTTACTAAGAAAGGTGAAACTCAGTCATGCATAAAACAGTGAATGTGGTATTTCTGAGAGGATATCTATTAATCTGAAGCCTGTATCACACCGTTTGAATTAGTCAACAAGTTTAGTTCATAAATACACTCTTGGATGTTCTGAAGCTTGTAGAGAGAAACTTTGGTCTCTTGGCCTAACACTAGGAATCCCCTGATGGATGAACAGTAACATGCAGGAGATGATTGTACATCAAGACCTAGTACTTCTGAGTTTTAGGAATAATTTGCCCTGGAGAGAAATGTAAGCCTGCTGATTGTGTAAAGCTATTCATGAAGAATCACTGGATTTTTAATTACTGATGTGATCAAGAATTCAAGTTCAATCATGCTATTACTTACTGATGTTGAAATGTTTAGTGTTCCTTGACATAATTTAGTGAGATCCAATCATAGCATAACCACAGTTTTTGTGCAACAGTTATGACAGGAAGGTAATTATTTATAGTTTTATTTGTAAGTCCAACAAGCCCTGCACGTGAACCACAGAGGTGCTTTTGTGCATGAATTAATATGAGAAGCGACTGCAGAAAAAGTGCCTAAAAGTTCATGCTGCAAATCATTTTAGTCCATTATAAAAACTGCTATAAAATAGTGAATCAGAAGTAGCTGTCAAATTGGAAACACTGTACAAAGCCTGTGAAATTGTGATCCAGATTTGAAAGCAGCCCCTCTAAATTGTTATGTGCCTGATAAGACTGTGTGTTCTGTCTTATTCAGGGAGAACTTTAAGTCCTGCAAACCCAGTTTTAAATTCTCGCTTCATAGGGCCTCCTATTATGAAATATCAGTTGATGATGGTCCTTGGGAAAAACAGAAGAGTTCAGGGCTTAACGTGTGTACTGGAACAGGATCAAAAGCATGGTGAGTACATGTTGCTGCTTTGAGATAAAATATAATTTCAGATAAGCTAGATGAACCTATTTTGCTCATTCATTTTGTCCTTACTGAGACTCTGTTGGACTATGGGTAAGTCAGTCAAATATTCTGTCAGTATGGCTCAAGGCTGTTCCAAGTGTATGAGAAGAGCAGAGCACTCATTACTTGTGGGTATTGAAAGCGTGAGGAGCTGTGGCAATGAGACAGAAGTTTGCCTTAGGTGTAATTTCAGTGAAAGATGAATGCCGCACGTGAAGATGAATGGTTGGGAGTGGTGAGGGAAAGAGATTCTGCTCTGACTTGCAGAGAGCATTCATAGTGATCTATGAACTACTCTTGTTGGCTAAAATTAAAATGCTTAGATGATGTATCTCAGTAAACTTAAATGTAAGCTCTAAGAAGAATGGGAAAACATGTACTTGGAAGCAGTGTTAAGTGTTCTCTGGCACATCTACTATCCATTCTCCTTTCAAGCCTCTTGTTTATTTCATATTTAATTGACAGGGGACAGTCTCTTTGCCAAAGTACTCCCCTTAAACAAAGGTGGCCATATCTACACAGAACTGTACTAGCTTAATCAGAGGGATAGATTATTTAAACTTCAGTTTAAATGTGCCACAGTACTGAATGTAAGTCTAATCAATTTAATTTTGAGATGTGAGAGATGTGTTTGTGCTCATAGTTAAAAGTTGTACAATAGGCACTGGATTTATGTGGCAGGCTAAGATGAACTAAACCAGAAGCTTTTAATGAAATTCAAAAATGAGTATTCATGCTGTAACCATGGTTACTGGGTTTTACTCTCCATTGTAATTCAGAATTTTGTATTCAGGCAGCATAGCTTAGTCCTGGAGCCTGCCAAGGATGAAATTGGCAGACTGCTGGGGAAACTTTCCTAGTGTTCAGTACCTTGGGAAAGTACAGTCTTAATTCAATGCTGTTCTTACGCATTTCATTTGCTTATACACTCTGTGCTGAGCAAACCCAGAACCAGGAACCAAATTGCCTCTCTCCATTGCTGTAATCAGTACGTGTTGCTGGACTTCTCTAAACTGAGGCCAAGCCTTAGTGGAGTGATCTTCCTTAGCTGGTTGTCTAGGAGTTCTCCTGGAATTTCAGACTTTCTGGGACTGAGAGACATGTAAATGTCCAATTATTTTCTGTAGCTGCCAAAACTTGGGTGAAAGGGTATCTTGATACCATCTGCTCAGGCTTGCAGGTAGGCAGTAAGTGTAAGAGAGAGCGCCTTGGACAACCATGCTCAGCAGCTCTGTGGTCTGATAGGTTGTAGAGGATCTGTATTGCAGTTTGAGGCGTTTTACTGCTGTGACAGAAGTGCTGGAATGAGGATTTTAAGCTGCATTGAGACCTGGTCATCTGAGATGTTCACAGTACTGCTGCATGGTGGCTGTGATTAGCACCTACTCCCTTTTGAGCCTGGGTAGAGGAGGAAGACTTTTTTTTGAGTTTTGACTTAGTCCAGACTGAGGCTATGTTGACTTGTTCATCCAAATGTGTCAAATGGAGAAGTGTCTGATCTGACTGTTTCTTTTCTTTATACACCAGTTCTTGTGAGATTCAAGACTACACCTTAGGGTATAAATGAAGAGGTAAAATATTTATAAAGAAGTGTTGGGTCATAAATGAGAGCTAACAGAAAGAATTAATTAGGAAGGGTTGGATAGACAGGGTAAGAACACAATCTCTAGAATTGTCATGCTTCAGTTTTTTAATACAGACTTTATTCAGCAGTTATTGGGGCTTTAAGGCAGGAAGGCTATTGATAAGGAGACTACATCCCATGCTCTTCTTTCCTGAAGATTTCAGTTAATGGATTTTTAAGGTTTACCAAGTCACAGGTAGATGCCAAAGCAAGAGTTGATTTAAGACTTTTTTTTTTAAATAAACTGGTATCAGCTCACACTTAATAGCATTCTTTTTCATCTCCAAATGTTGAATTTAGTTTTTCTTCAGTGTACAAGATTTTTTTGTTTTGTTTTTGCTTGGCTTTTCTCCTAAGTTGTACTACTTAGTAAACAAGACTTCTGCTTCTCTGTCTAGGTCCTATAACATTAACAAGGTTGCACATCAAGCTATTGAAGAGATCCTTAAGATCGGTGAGTGAACAGCGTGGCATTACTAGCCAAGTTTATATAAAGATACATCTTTCTAATCAGGGCTCTTTCTCTTGGCTCAACAGCAAAAAAGCACGGAAGTTTGCATATGCCATTGAACACAGAACTGGTACAAAAAGGTTAGTGAAAAAGGCAAGATTTCTTTTAAAGTATCTTTGGCCAGTTCATTTTGTTTTTATTCTGCACTACTCAGCTTTCAGTATTTTAGCACTCTTGCAGTAACAGTCTTTCTTGCAGACATTAATTAGGCACAGTTGGCAAAAAACGTTTTACTTGATATGAAAGCACTTATTTAGACTTCCGTATATCCTCTTCAGGAGAATTTCAGTTCTCCTAAGATTTGAAATGGTTAATATTTAATCACCTGAAGAGAACTCTTGAGTGCTCATCATGCAGTAGAACTAAAAGCAGTCTTCCCTAAAAATAATTTTTTTTGCATGTGAAGGCTGTTAAACGTCTGTCATGACTTGATGTTCCCTCTTGATAGAGAAGCAACTCTTCCGTGGAGGACTGTGTGTTTCTGAGAGTAACTAATTTTCTCTGGAAAAACTAATGGCTGATTCCTGTACTTACAGTAACAAATGATTACAATGAGTCTCTGCTCTACAGTCCAGAGGAACCAAAGATGTTTTTCAGTGTTCGAGAGCCTATTGTAAACAGAGTTTTCTCAAGTAGCCGTCAGCGTGGCTTCTCTTCAAAGTAAGTGTTGGCTGCAATAGTGAAGAGTTATTTCATTCTGTGTGTCTGTCAAAGTATGAGCAATGCAGGACTTTCCCTTGAAGTGTTTCAACATCCAGTTTGTGCTTTGAGTGACTTGAGTATTGTTCTCGTAACGGCAGGAAGAAAATGTTTCCTAGTTGTGTTATGGCTTTTTAATGTTTGATCCCTGCACAGTCTTACAGAATAAAAGAATCTCACTGTGCCCAGTTTTGGATATGTGCCATTTCCCTCAGTGTGAGACACACATTGACAAACTGGAATTCAGGGAAGGGCCACTGGGAGGATAAGGGGGCCGGAACACATGGTTTGTAAAGGAAAGACTCAAAACAGTGCTTTCGTTCAGCCTGCGGGAGACAAGACTAGGGGGGAATCCAGTTGCTGCCCTCTGCTACCATAGGATGGTTAGAGAGAAGACTTGAGTTAAACTCTCTTCAGGGCAGAGCATAAGGCAACAGCCATGATTTTATAGGATGTAAGATTCTGATTTCAAAAAAGAAAAAAAAATTTTCACAGTGAGACTAGTCAGGCAGTTGACCAGGTTGTCTCTATAGATTGTCTTACCACTGTTCTTGGAGATACTCAAAACTTGCCTGGGCAAAGCCTTAAGCAACCTAATCCATCTTTGAAGGTCTGCTTTGAGCAGAAGGTTGGACTAAATGCATTTCCAAACTGAATTATTTGGTAATTCATCATTTTAACTTAGGGCACTTGTGCCAGTGGAGGTTTAGATTGAATATTAAGAACATTTTCATAATGGAAAGGGTTGTTAAGCAGTGGAACAGGCTGCCTGTGGAAGTGGTGGAATCATCATTCCTGAAGGTATTTAAAAGATATGTAGGTATGGCACTTAGGATATAGTTTAGTGGTGGGCTTGGTAGTGCTTGTTTAATGGTTGAACTCAATGATCTTGCATATCCTTCCCAATCTAAACAATTCCATGATATATGGAGCTTGCCACAATTAAATATAAACACATACAGCCATTAGTTATATGATCAGAATAACTGAACATACAAACAAGAACATAGAAACTATTGAAAGCAATACAGTATCTCAGTTTTAATTAAATGTAAATTCAACCTTTTGTATCAGAACAAATGTTTAAAGGAGCTCTGAGCCAAATTCTTTATTCTGTCTTGTCCAGCTCTAAAAGAGATGCCTTGAATTTTATAAGCTTAGATTTAAACTTCTTAGCTTAAATGTGGTATAGTCAGACTCTTAATATTGACAATAATATGCTTCAGTTCTTGAAGTTGCCTGGCAAGCATCCTGACCTTCAGCTTTGTGTTTGTAATTACTTTCCCTTCTCTCTGAATGAATAATGTAACAAAACAGACTGCATTAATGTCCAAATTATTTGAATCTCAGGCATTGCTACTTGAAAATGTGTATTTCACATAACATGCAGACTGCATATTAGAATCTTAAATTAATTGTCAACTTTTCTGTGAAGATTAAGTAAATCACAGTTAAATGAGATCATCAATAGATCTCTTTAAAAATTACACCTAAGCTTCAACACCAAGTGTTATATTATAGGCTGTTCTCAGACTCTGGGAGCAGTAGGCTCTATTGAATAAATCCTTCAGTCCTCTCTGGACTCTTTGCTTAGTCCATACAAAGCACTGATAACTTAGGGGGTTCTAGTGTTCAGTACCATGCTAAATGGTGGTTAAGCATTTACTGGCCCAAGCAAAAGAATGTCCCAGAACCAGTTTTATTGTTAAGTGCTTGTGTGAAATGCTTAAATTTTTAAGCTGCTTTGTGATAACTTACTTGTTGGGCTTTTGCAGAGTCTGTGTCCGTTCCCGTTGTTGGGATGCTTGTATGGTGGTAGATGGAGGAACATCTTTTGAGTTCAATGATGGGGCAATAGCTTCGATACTGATTGACACAGAGGATTCACTGTGCACTGTTCTGCTGGAAGAATGAAGGACCCTGATGTCTTTTGCTGTAACATTTATGGATCCATAGAGGGAAACCATGGGGATATCACAATGCTGCATTATATTGGAAGTTGGCCTTTTGGGATGCAAGAGCATTTGGAGGAAGCTTGAAATGCTTTTCATTACTTTGGGTTGGGGAAACATTAGCCTGATATTTAAGCTCTTTTTGCATCTAGTGTAAAAGATGTCTGAAGTGTTACCTCTAACTTCAGTGAAAATTGACATTTTAACCTGTAAGGCAAACATGAAATCTTTGTAAACACAGGTAAATGGGTTCAAGTATTACGTCAGTAGCATTAAATATTCAGATGTACAGTTTTTTAGTAACAGTCTGGGACTGATGAAACTAAATACTTCATACATACACTTTTGTAGAAAAGTTGACTGTCAATCTAGCAATTTGATGCAAGGATATATAGATTTTGGTAAACCATGATGTTGATGTAAAAGAAATGAAAATACAAACCTTTTGTATGCTTTTCAAAAATTGTACAACTTTGTAGTTTCATACAACTTGTGGCAATTTTTTTTTGTTCTTCCAGTATTTTTTCTACTTTGTAGACTTACATCAAGAGTAAAAGTCTGGTTTAATACATCTTGAATGAGGTAGCTTTTACTTTTTCTGCTTGGCTAGATAGGTACTTGAAACCCAAAGGTTTTTTTGAGCCCTTCACCAGGAGTATACAAATTACAGAAATCATGTTGGAGTGAGATATATTCCTTCACTGAATGGATTAACTGGCAAGGAGATGATCAGTGACACTAGTGTATGTAAGTGGCTATCATTAAGAAATATTTTGGCCTTATTAAGTTGAATGGTTTGGAATTTTAGGTTCTGAATTTCTTATAATTAAAGAAGAATAAGATATGTTGGATACTAGGAGTTGCAGCACAAGCTAATACCTATGTCTTCCAGTTTTCCCAGCATGTTTTTACCTTCTCCAGAAAATTTAAATTTCCAATCCTATGCTGAATTCTACTGATATGTAAATGACAACAAATCAATTTCACGTATCTCTGCTCATGTTAGGTAATCAAGTTGATAAAAGAAAAAAAAAACCTCTGATTAAAGAAGAGCAAGTGACCTTTTAAATGTTTTAGAGAAACTGTGAACTGTGACTGCCTTTTGAAGTCTGTGCTGATAATTGCAAAGGTGAGGAGGCAGAATTTGACAACACAAGTATTCCTACAGCAGGAAGGAATGATGTATGACTTGAAAATCCTATGTTTTGTCTACTACAGCTTGGTTTCCAAGAGTGAGTTTTCTTCAAATGACTTTTGAACGAAGAGACTTCTGTAACAGTTGTTCTCAGGTCTAATGGAAATGTTCTCCTGTGTGGCCAATCAATCAGTGTATTTATTGCCAGTTGCAAAATGTAAACTGCTTTTTATTGGTGGAGGAAATGGACAAAGGGTTTTTTCCTTCTAGACTTAAGAGTGAATAGAACTCAAAACATAATTTAGAGAATATTGATTTGACCAGATCATTCAGTTTTAGGAAAATGTGAAATTGATGGAGATTTCTGAATAAGCTATCACTGTGTATATTTCACCTTCTAAGTGTGCTGCAGAGTTATTTACACTGTCTGGTTATCATGATTGCAGACCCAGAGGGGAAAATCGGAAGTAGCCAAATAAGCTTTCAAAAGTTGCTAAGTACAGGAACTATCAGAATAAAGCTCTTATTGTCTAAAATAACTTGCAAAGCTTGTCTAAAGATAAAGACACAAAAAACTAATCTTTCTAAAAGTTGTGTGCACACAGACTAGGGTGTTCTTGTTATTCTCAATCCATCTGTAACCAGTTAAGGATAGTTTATTTTGTGCCTATGTCAAGTACATAATCAATATGCTGTTAGGATTCAAAAAGACCCCAAACCCACCAATGCCATTAACACAAATTTATCACGTCCTAGGACTCCACCACTCTTAGATGAAATTTAGATATTGAACACCTG
Organism: Gymnorhina tibicen; assembly: GCA_013399875.1. NCBI lineage: Eukaryota > Metazoa > Chordata > Aves > Passeriformes > Artamidae > Gymnorhina > Gymnorhina tibicen. The sequence goes on along the minus strand of VXAZ01008624.1, from coordinate 125,421 downwards.
CACAGCAAATCTATGGCAGAAAACTTATCCCTTGCTTATTTAGACATTTGTGTGCTGTAATGTTTTAATGGAGACTGATTAGTCTGATCAGTAAGCATACCTCTTAAACATGCCTGCCCTTCCTTATTATGAATGTCAAGACTAAAAGGCAATGTTTTCAGGCCCTACAGACCCAAAGTATGATCTATATTAGGACTCAGTAAATTTTCACAGTCAAAATCCTAACTTAGCAAAATGGAAGCCTGACCTACTCATGAGTGGCCTCTACTGGTTTTGTCTGTATTTAATTCCAGTTCTGTCAAAGCATTTGCTGGTGAACACTAAAATTGATTTGGATGATTCAGAAATCTATTATTAATAGTAAACAGCTACCTTTTTTTATTAAAGAACTGTAGGACCCTTTTTAAGGGTTCTTTATTACAAAGGATCGCAGTACAGACAACTTACTTGGTAGACAGTATTCCATGACAGGACTGAGTATTGGTTTAACACTGATTTAATCTGCATGGACTGGCAGTGATCTTTGCACCTGTTCTACCTGCTGAGTCAAGTTCATGGTATTTTCATTTAGTGCCAGTCTACACTGTGTTCTGCTAAACTAGACCTGTTATTCTTTGCTTCTTTTTTTTTTCCCAAGTGGTGTTTATACATTATGTAATAAAAATTAAAAGGTTAATTGATGAATGAAGCTGTCCTGTGCCTTATTTCAACCTTCAAAAGTGTTTCATGCAGTTTCTTCTCACTTACTGTTTCAGGTTGTTTTAATAGTTTGTAAGCCTTCATGCATTTACGTGTGTAGACCTAGCAATGTAGGAGTTTTTGTTATGGATTGCTTAGGGCTACAAAATAACTTACTTCCCTTAGGAAGAGGTCAGTTGTGCACCTTATCCAGAGGGCTTTCATTATATGTCTACTACAGCTGCCATCATAACCAGTAAATAGACAGGCAACAGTGATGTTGATCCCCTTCCAGTACTGGACCTGGTATGTAAAATTATTCCTTCTAGCCAAAGGCCTAACGCTGTTCCAATTCTGCACAGGGTTTTAAAGCATAGCTTAACAAATGCTGAAAGTATTCACAGTACCATCCTATCCTCTAAACCACCACTGCTGACACACTGCTTGGAGAAACTTCTGGTTTTAACCCATGACTCAAAGCTAGTGGCAAATCAGGGAAAGCATTCTCCCATCCATCAGTCATTTGTACAATCTCACAATTATCTTAGATCTTTATTAAATGCAAGAGAAGCTGCATGGAGTTACATTGTGCATAGGGAGAAGAATTTACAGTAATGCTGTGCTCCAAAGATTTACCTTTTTTTTCTTGAAGTAATTTAAAGCATACTTCTAAGGCAGCAAACTAAGGCAGTAGAATATCCAGTGTCCTCCAACCTCCCATTACTCCTCCAACTTTCACAAGGTATGCTGCCCATTAACTCCTTTTTAAGAGATACAAGCCTAGTATTAACTCCTTACACTGTTAAATTTAATAAAAACCAAACCAACTCAGATTACAAGATAATGCTTTATTTACTATACTCTAGAAAGTCAAGTTAAATATAAAATTCTAGTACTCATACAATCTTTCCACAGTAATTAATCTGTTCTGCACTACCAGGTATTCATTCCTGAATGCTTTTTCTCAAGACTGCAATGGGAAAAGCTATATCTATGCAAAGCCCTACAGTAATATGTCGGCTACTCTTAGAAATATCCATGAATAAATTCAGCTGCTTGCTTACTGCATTCATGGGAAAAACAGCAGCATGTTTATGCCCTACACAGGGTCCAAGTTTTGCCCTAGAAATTAATCAGCTAAAGCACCTGCTGGAACATTCTAGGCTTATGCATGAGGACCCTGATAACAGATGCAGATGAAAGTTTCATTTAAAGTCATTAGCTGTCCCTATCCTTTATTTGGTTTTCTTTTTCCTTTTTGGACAGTTACTCAGCTTCTCCTGTGACTTTAAAAAAAAAAATCAACACTAGACAATAGTGGTTAGTGATACAAATACAAGAACTGAAGTGCTACTACAAACAAACTATTATAAAAGAGAAATTTATGTCTCTTGATAGCACCAAAGCATCTCTTCCTTTTAGCATTCTTACACTGCAGTCTCTGGTTCTGGTTTTTGGTCATATCTAGAACCCTTTGAGCCCTCCTCCTGCAAGACTTCTACCAACTGATCAGTTGCAGTTGAAAGATCTTACTCTTTACAGAAAGTTTTAACTATGATCAGGCTCACAGAGGCTACATTAAGGTTCTGTAATATGTAATCAGAAAACCTAGGACCACAACATGAAATAATGGATAACCAGCATCTATTTTTACAGATGCTAATTCTGAATAGGCTTTTCAGACTGTATGTGGCCAAAAAAAAAAGGCTACTTAAGACAAAACTTTCCTTTGTAGCCTCCTAAATAAAAACTTCACTGTAGCTTCTTTATGCTGCTTAACTTGTATGGTATTGAGCTGTCTCTTAGCTGCTTCCATGTAGATATCCCCAATTTACTGTTTTCAAGTTTGATTAATTCATCCTACTGTACCTTTTATTCAGTTACGTAGTTGAATAGACTTAATATCTAAGTATTAGTTTTGAATTCTGTAAATTCCTTAATAAACCTTATAAATCTATCTAGCACCTCTGCAAGCTGTTCCAGAAGTTGCAGACAGTTGCTAGAGGCTGACATTACTTAATTACGTTGTTTCATAATATTTTTTTTCAGAGATCCCCTGTAAAAAAGAAAGGCTGAAATATTCCGTAATTGCTCACGGATCATCAGATTCCTAAAGGCTTTAAGTACAAAAAACAATATAAAATATTATGAAACAACATCAGGGTGTGAGACCAAGTTAGACAGTAACAGTACTATGATAAAAGGTGCTCCAGCACTTTTTTTCCTAAGGAGCTTCAACACAGAGTATGTCCATGGCATCCGGTGCATTGTACGTGATCACAAGAAACTAGGATTTCTCAGTGTCAATCTGCATTTGATGCCCCAAATCTCACGGCTTTTTTTAGTGCCAACAGTTGGCCTTGCAATGCTGGTGAAGTGTGAACCATTGATCTTCATGTCAGGCAGTGCCTCCTCGAGGAGCTGCAGGGAGCTATCAGTCACTATTCCAAATACCTGAAGGGTCTTCAGTGTTCGAATTTCACCAAGCTCTCTAGAAAGAGAAAAATATGAAATTAATCATGAAACTGAAAACATTTTTTTGGTTTTTTTTTTCAGCCTGTAGCCAAGCTAGATAACTCCATTTCTACTAATTTTTTAGAAGAAAGTAAACTACTTAAGCACATATTTAACTGAAACTAGTACGCAGTACCGATACTTCAGGAAACTGGCTGAATAAATTACTTTGCTAATCTCTCTCACAGACTGAAAACAAACCTTCATATCCTTCCCCTTTCATATCCCTGGACTTAAAAACCTAGAACAAGTGGAGGAGATTGCCCAGATGAAGTTCCAGGATGTGGCTCAGAGGACACAAGCCCCCAAGTACTATCAGTCAGTCTCCAATTAGTAGCAATATTTTGGTGAGTAGTCAGACCCAGCTTCTTGATTGCTTTACATTTTCCCAGTTATCATCTGAACTGTGTATCTTATAAGCAAGTACTGGACAAAATCTAAAGGCTGAGGCACATGCTGCTACAGAAAAGGTTCTTCAGATCCTCATTTTCAATAGTCCTGTTCCTCCCACAACCTTTTTTCTTGTTGTTGACCATTTCCTTTGGGTTGACATCCTTCCTGAAAGCATTAGGATCGAAAGCTTCTATACTAATAAAAGGCAGAATTACCTCATGAACAAATCACTCTAAGCCATGTTTCAGTCACAATCAATAACCAATATAGGTGCACGCAAAGGCAAATATACACAGCTTACTAGTCCAGCCAGTATTGTCAACTCTGCCAACTTTTCCAAACCTTGCTGCATGCTCGGATGGTACTGGCATCGATACTGGTCACTGGCAGGACTGCAACCTCCTGTTCCAGCAGTAAGTACTGCTGGTATAATGCCACTAACAGAAGACACAAGGCATGCATGGAGCAGCCAGTTCCATGAGTACAGACTGACACCACGGAAAGATTATCTCAGCTTTGGTTCCAGTCTGGATTTTCAAAAGGTACAGGTTCTAGGAGTCAGGTTATTTTATCTTAGTTTTATTCCTAATTTCTCATACCAGTAAGTTTTGTGAAACAGTTTGCAATTCTAAACCTAAAATAAAGGAAATTTAAATTAACTTACCCTCTGCATGAACAGCAAACCAAAGCTATTTAGAGGTTACTTACACTAAGGCAGCAGGTGATATCTGGTAACATCGGCTAAGGCACAGATGTTGTAAGAACACGAGTTGTTTAAAATACTGGAAGCACTCAGGCTTTAACATCATGCTGTCACTGTACAGAGAACACATTAAATAAAGGTTTAAGTATAAAGCAGCAGTAAATCTGGTATTTCCAAAATTCAGACAGGAATTCATTAAACATCTACTTTTTCTACCACTGAAGTATGTTTTTGCTGAATATGGAAGCAACTCATCTCTAGTAAGTATGTATTGTGGGGGGAGGAATTTTGGTTTTCACTGAAAGGCACGTGAAGCAGAAGTTTCTCTTCACAGATACTCTGCAGCAGAACTTATACCATGAATAGGCAAATTCTTCACACAGATTTCAAATTACTGTGATGCCATGACGATTTTTTTTTGCTTTTTCCTTTTATACACCTTTTATGTATTCTCAGTATCCTTAGCATACATACTTGTAATTCTTTAAGCCTGATATCTTTGCATAGTCCTGGTATTCTGCTACACCAGAAGACCAAACATCCTGAAGGCCTCACAGCTGAAGGCCAGAAAGCCTTACGGTATCTTGGAAAACCAAGTCTGTCTCTAGAACATATTCTGTAAACTAAGATCAGGCCCATCTGGGGGGAATACTTTAGAACAGGGAGATGTCATGCCATCCATTTAAGCCTCTCATTGGGGAATCTTTATCAGATATGCTAATTTGCAAGGCCTATAAAATCATATACACGATATACCATGTGTGTGCATTTGGCGTATTCCACCTTGACAAACTGTTGCACCATGAAGATCCTTATTAAATACCAAAGTAAAAACCCTCTTACCCCTTAACTGTGTCTAGCTCTTAATTCTGGGACCAGGGATAAGGCATCAACTGTAACTGACTTAAACCCTAGGTGATAGGGTGATAGGCTAATAAACTCCAGGCATCTAAATACTTCCTTCCGTTCTACCTACCAACTGCTTTTACTTAACAAACCCTGTAGGTGCTGGGGACATTTATGCTGGGGTAACAAAGACATCTTCAGGTTACTTACCTGCTCCAGATTAGGTCATGCCAGATAGCAAATCTTTTGTAGGTTTAGCTTGAGTGGTATTTCCTGGATGTGCAGTGCTACACAACCTTGCCTCAATGCTAATCCCCTGAATAAGGATTTAAGGACTGGCTGCACAGGTCTTCTTACCTGAGATCTAAATGGACAAGCAAAGGACATCTTTCCACCAGCATTTTCACATCTGAAAAGAGGTCACACAGAGTCAGTCTCTCTTTCAGTAACAAGATGAACATGTTTTACACAGCCTGCTCACTTCCACACGTGTTCATTTCTATCTTCTCTACTGGAACCCCACAACTAAAGCACAATTTTTAAACTAAAAGATATATGCTTAAGACTTACAGCATATGATTACCTATCAAGATACCTTACATGGGCTTCTTTTAACCCTCAGCAAAATAAATACATTTAGTTCAGCAAACTGTCCCTAAAAGTCAGCTGCACTAACCACCAACTTAGCAAGAGAGTAATTCAGATGGTATTTCTGTGAAATCTACTGAGACATAGTAATGGTGAGCTGCTGCCTGAAATACTTACATGCAGTGAAAAAGTAACAAAAATCTTCCATACATCTAATACCCTTTCAGAGCACCAAATCCTTTAGGCATCTCCATTTTCACCCACAAAAAGTTCTTTCCTCATGACAAAAATTTATGGTTTTCCTGATTTAAACGAAATTTTTGAGACTTTCTTTTCATTTTCTACAAGTAGCACTGAATCACCTGTGGTTCAGATATCACCTAAAAGCCATTGCAAGGTGCTCAGCAACATGCAAGAGAATTTTGGTATTTTGGAATTCATGTGCAGAAACTAAACAAAACAATACCTTAATTATGATGATTAATGTACTATTCAAGTATTTTGCCTGATAAATTGCACTGAAACAGAGTAAAGTCACTCAGAGGAAGTGTCTGACAAACAGAAGAGGCCAGCACTGGTCTCTAATGGCCCAATTAGAGGCCCCAAGGTTCAAATTCCTGATGTGGATAAGATTATGTAGTATATTTGTTTATGGGTTTGGGGCTGAGATAAGAAGATTTGCCTATTTCCCCACAAAGGGAATGCGTGAAGGGGTCTGTGTGATGTTTAAACAGAAATGAGAGGTCATCCCTGCCAGTCATCCAAGGTCCTATTGTCATATTCACTCATTGCGAAAATTAAATTCTCTTTACCACAAAAGGACTTTCACCCTTTAGCTATGCTCTTGTTCATTTTGACGTACCCTCCCCCAAATCTCGACTTACCTGCCTTTTCTATTACCCTTCAACTTAACACAGCTTTTTTTCCTAGATTAGCAAGTAAATGGTTAAATGTTGATCTCTGAGATTATGTGCCTTCCAAATTAACTGGTATCTGGATGTCAGTCTGAAACTCATGCACTTACTACAACTGTTCTCTTTCAGAAGATGCTTTCAGCAGCCACAACAGCAGAAGCCTTAAGAAAGCCTTCCAGATACTGTTCCTGGAGCTACTTCATAGCACTCAAAGTCCTGCTTCCAGGACTTACTTCAGAAATAAGTCTGTTCCTTTCAGCTGAAGAAGAAATGAACTTTCACTTAACTGTTCTTAAATTCAGAAGAAAAATCATCTCACCCTTCATGACTGAGCCAGAAATATGAGTAAGAGTCTCTGACAGCAAGAATTTCAAGCTATACAGAGCACAAAAGTCACTGTTAGTACATGATTCTTCTATACAGTGAATGCCAACCAGAAGAAAATGTAAAGCCTGCTGCTTTATCCCATAGTGGGATAAAGGTTTGTCACACTGCTGTTTACCTGATATTTGTAGATTCTCTCTGTATCCACTTAAATTTAACTGGGTGACTTTTGAAGTAACATGATTGACTGCTGCTTTGACATGAGTGGCTGTGAATTCACACCAGGACAAGTTCAGCTCCTCCAGCCTACATACAAATGAACAGAGAGTTGTTAACAAGAACAGCTGAAATGCAGTTCAAGTTCTGGTATTTTCTATTATAGTTGATACTTTTAAAGCAAATACTTGTAACATGCCTACGGCCAACTTCCTGTATTCATGACTAGAAATTCTAGTATGACAACAATTAAGCACTAATGAATGAAGCAGGTTATCCAGCAGAATCTGTCTCTGGAGATTTTCAGATCCAACCAGAGAAAATCCTCATCCACCACGACAGTGCTGATTTCAGACCCTGATCTGGGAAAGGGGTTAAAGTGACTTCCCAAAGCCACTTCCAACTGGAAGGATTCGGTAACACCTTAGGAAGTGAAGGCTCTCTCCAGGAACTGCCACAAGGAGACACTGTCTTTTCATCGGGTTTGTGACCTGAATCTGTTACAACTGAACAGATGGTCACACTGAGAGGAAAAACCACCATCCATTATTAGCATTGGTCAGATGACCAATTAATCCTAATTAGCATAAAATAATTCATCGTTTTATATAAACACTGGTCATGCTGTGAGCTTAACTCTCTTTACGCGCTTGATTTACCTATAGCCTGTCACCATGGGGCTGGGACAAAGTATTGTTCTGTGGGCAGGTGTTGTAGCTGTAACCAAGGGACAAAGACACAGTGAATGCACAACCAGAGCATTTAGCTGGCACTCTCTACATAAAATGAAAAAACAGTTAAATTGCCACTAGTATTCCTAGGATCAGGTTTGCCATCTGCTATTCACTGTGCACCGCACAGACTGCCATCCTCTAAAGAGCTCATGATCTGAGTAATCAGACCAAGCAACAGAAATATTAAGGCTCTGGCTGCCCACTAACTCTCAATTTGATTAAAAAACATGCTTTTGCAGAAGGAAAGATTACGTATGTTGTCCTGCAGGTCACAGGAAGTCAGCAGAAAGATTGGGATATAAATCCCAGACTCACTGGGGCCCAGTTCAGTGATGTCCTACCAGCAGATGGTTTAATCACTGGAGCTGTCAATCTGAACACAGCCCTTCATAAACTAGAAGGTTACTGACGGATTATTCTATCACAGAAAGGCACACTGTTCTCTGCCACTCATGCTGTACTCTGCAAAGGGAGCTCTGGAACTCCACTTTCCAGTTTCAAAACACACACTTTGTGAGAATCACATACGGTTTTCATGAAGAAAATCAAATCTACATGGTATTAAAAGAAACATAAATGGTGCTTACCCACCCAAAAAGATGATACAGATAACTCATGAAAAACTACAAAAGTACATCTTTGCTATTAAAGGAGAAAATAACTTGATAGAAAGAAATTACCTGACTATTTAGCTAATAATCAACTGTTAGGCATTTAGGAACAGAAACAGGCACATTAAAAAAAAGTATTAGGTAGAAGTATAACTGGGATGCCTAAGGAAAAAAAAAATAAATCCTTTTTTTCAGGAATAGCAAAAACTAGTTTTGTCTTACATGGAACAGCTGCTCAACATCAGCTCCAAGGCTTCTGCAGAAAACCCTGAGCACCCACAGAGATTTAGTCGTATCAAATTGGGATTCCTAGCAATGCTCCTGTAGAGAGAAAAAAAAGAAAAATCTGATAAAATTTAGATGTTGGAACATTGCTTGCTTTGCTAGGATGTGACTATTTTTAAGACCTAATTTCCTGGGCAGGGAATTGTTCATTAAACATGAAGGACTGCATCTTTAATCAACTGACGAACCTTAAGGGGCTCAACTCTGTACTTGCTGCATCAAGGCACAACCTTGAAAGGGATACCTGTCCATTTACTTGACACTGCTGACAAGTCTGCATATTTATAAACTACTAAGTTTACAAGGAAATGGTTTCTTTTCACCTTTTCCTGTTGTATGCCAATAAACATACATCACAGCTTATCAGAGATGACTACACCTCTACCAAAGACAAAGCAGCCATCCCATTTCTGATATCACCCCTCTGCAAGGTGGAGGTTATTCCAGAACAAAATACAAGTCCAAATAGCATCCTCTGAATGCATTTCTTTGCAAGACTAGAGCACGCATGCAGTTAGCAAAACCTGGAAGAACCCTTACACTCAGTATCTACATTTTTTCAGAAGGCAATAGAATTCTATCATTAGTGCCTGATTAGTACCCAATTTTCAGACAGTTTTTACCCAGTATCAAAAGCCAAACCATACTGGTTTATTTGTATTCTGGTTCCCGCTCCCTGGAGTGAGGAAAGCATCAGAAAGGGGGACAGCCAGAGTCTCTGCCATCTGACCTATGGTCCCTGGCACCTCTGCAGTCACCTGGTGTGACTGAACAGGAGGTTGACTGCACACCCATTAGTGTCTTTGCAGTCTAACCAAAAACCCCTTTGTCGGCTTGACAGAATCTGTAATCTTCCAGGACTTCAGAGTGAAATTCAACAAAAAAGTGAGCAGTAGTGCAAGAACCACAATGAGCACCTGGTGGGAAAGCCACGGAGAGCCCTTGGAATAGAAAAGAACCTGCACACCAAACACAAAGTTCTCTTGGGAGCACAAAAATGGGAAAATACAAGTAGCTCTGCTGTACAGCTTGCATGGACACATAAACCCTAGAGAGATGAGCAGTTTCTCCACCCTTCTGCTACTCTGGGGAACTGGGAGGGAGAAAAGGGAA
>VXAZ01008624.1:0-111486 GCA_013399875.1 Gymnorhina tibicen | reverse complement strand
GACGGAGCCCCGCGGGGGACGGGGCGCTGAGCGGCGGCTCGGCCGTGGTGAGGCGGCGGCGGGCGGGACGCGGGGCCGGCCGGGCGGAGCGGGGCTGCAGTGCCGAGTCACGGCCGGGCCGGTTCTCTTGAGCGGGGACGAGAGCCGGGTGGGAAGCGGCAGCCGCTGGGCACGTCCCTTGTGACAAGGACGCGGAGGGAAGGGTGGTTGCGGGGCAGTGCTGGGTCAGGAGGTCGGCGCGTTCGTTTTCCGGCTCTTATCCCGAGTATCGCCTTCCCGTCAGGGACCCGGAGTACGTAGCTCGGGTGTTGGTTCCGTGTCGGCGGAGCTCGGTCCTGTGCCGCACAGGCCTGTGCGCACACGGCCGGGCGGGGAGCGCCGGGAAGCGCTGGCACATTTCACCGTGGAAGGTTTTCTCTGGGAAGACCTGAACCTGCCCGTGTGTGGCTGGTCCTGACCCTCAGCATGTTTGTTGAAACCCTGCAATCTTTTCACACCGTGATTCACTGCCAGCACGACTTTCAGCAATGCAGCTCTTCCCTGCGTTTTTTTTCCTCAAACTGCTTGTTTTGAAATTGGTGGGGATGGAGAACTAATTCTGAACACACCTACAACCCTGCTCTTAGTCAACCCCTTGCTTCCAAATGCTGTCCTTTGTTTACTGCATGACGATGGAGAGATGTGCCTGTAAAATTGAGGGTGGTAATGGAACCCGTGGCAAAGAGTACACAACTTCAAGTCACGTACAGAGAATGATGTGACTCGAATTAACATTCATATAATCTTTAAAAAATAATTTTTAAGTCGTTTCCAGTTTTAACTTAAGTCACGGAACAGTTGTTCAAAGGTTATTTAAGCAGATAATCAGATGAAAAAGTGGTGGAGTTTTGGTTTTAAAAAACCCCTGATTTATTTCACCTTTTGTGCAGCCCCTTTTTTCTTTGTGAATCATGTCACTCTTCTCTATTAACGTATGGGAAATCAAAAGATGGTTTTGCAGAAAATCCAATTATTATGTTTTACAATCTGGAAATTAACACAATCTGTTTGCCTTTGAATGCAGTGTTGGGGCAGTAGTCATGTGACTGCCTCCCTGACACCTGCTTTGTGTGAGTGCATTAGTCTGGTAGCCCAGATAGCGATTTCTATTCTTTTTTTAGATTCTTCTTGCAACTGTACAGTGCTTGTATTTGATTTTATTTCTGTTCCTCCGATAAGCGAGTTATTTTCTTCTGTGTGTTACTTTCTTCTGTGTGTTATTTTCAGCATACTTAAACTGTTTGAAACCTTAGGCCTCTGTGGTACTTAATATATTAAAGGTTGGACTTGATGCTCTTGGAGGTCTTTTGCAACCTTAATGATCCTTTAGTAGAGGACAAGACAGCACCATGTAAAGCAAATGAGCTCACCATGGTTTTGTACTGATGATCCCTGCTTGCATTTGAACACAAAAATCTTAATGTTCCTTGGTCGAGCATTTGTCTTTCATTTAGTGTGTAGAACCTAGTCTCCTACAAAATCAGAGAGTACTACTATTTTGAGTGGTGTCAGCACTGCATTTTTTTTTCTTTTAATTGGAAGATACAAAACTTGTTTCCCTAAATATTGATCTCTTACCAGTTAAATGTTTAGTCTATTAAAATTTTTTATTCATTGAAAAATAGTTGAACTGACAGGTACTAATAAAATATCAGTCAGTACATAGACTGACTAGTGCGTCTTAGAAGAACAAAGCCATGCAAATTGCTTTCTTCACTAATCTCAGAAGTTGTTTCTCTCAAATAGCGCAATCAGATAACTTCTCTGGTTGGTTTTCTTGGGCAGTTTGTGGCTATTTTCTTTCTTTAGATATCCCTTTCACTGTACTGAGATAAAGCAGCTCTTTGTTGTCTGTTTATAAATACTTACTATTTCCCCCAAGCTGTAAGGGCCAGTGTGTAATAAAAAAGTAAACAGAAAAACCCAAACCAACCAACCAAGCATACAAAACCCACAATGCCACCCCTCCCCTAAACCTGAAACCAACCAAAAAGAAGTCCCCACAACACCCTATGCAGACTTGGATATTAAAATAGCTGAAGAGACTATTTTTATTGTTGCTTTGCATCTCGTTCTTCTCTCTTTATGAGTTCTGAAGTGTAAGTTAGCCCATTTTGTTGTTTAAAGATGGAAGTGTCAACGGCTCTTAGCGTGGGGCAGTTCTATCAGTACTAAAGGCTTAATCATGTCTGTAGAGTGAAGTCTGCCTTTATGATTCTTCGCAGCGTAATTTTGCCGAGTAGTGCAGGCTTCAGAAACCAAACACCAGGTTTTCTTGCCGAGTGAAATGTGCTGGTAGAACCTCAGTAAGAACTAGCAGAAAGGCAGAAGCTCATCATTGAGCTGGCCATTGATATATTGCGGAGATGGTAGCTTTTGTATTTGCAAGTGAGTTGGAAATTCAGCTTGAGGTGGGAGATGCTGTTGCCCAGCTGTTTCTTTTAGTATGCTGAGGCGCTCAGTTCTGTCCATGACTGTCTCTGATATCCCTTTCATAGTTTGGCATCTTTTTTGGTGATGGATTTTTCCAGATGTAATTATGATCTTTGAAAATACAGAGTAAGGCTGCTTGGTTTTTCAGGTGTTTCAACTGAAATATCCAAGATGTCTAGAAATGCAGCTTTTCCAAATCTGTTTGAGCTCTTCCTGAGAATGCTTCAAGAACAAGAAAAAAAGAAGTCCAGTATTCTAGAAATGTCTGAGGTACTACAGACAGGAAAACAAGAAGCATGGTGGCTATCTTTATTATTAATGTTTGAAGGACAAGCAAAGCTATGGATTGGCAAACTCCTCTTCTTTTTGAATTCCTGAAAAAAATTCTGGCACTAAAGCTGTTTGTAAGTATGTAGAATATAATAGCTGAGTAAAAGACAGTATCAGTTTGTCAAGGACAAATAGTTGAAGTAATCTAATCTAACTCAGTAATGACTGATAGAGCTACTGTATACAAGAGGATCAGTTGATAATCTTATATGTTGCTTAATAGGACTTTGATTCTGTTCCTTAGGATGTTTTTGCTTGGGAAAGAAAGCTGGGAAGAGCCACTCTTGTGACTAAGGAGGCCAGTACTTTTCATGGTTTTCACAGTTTCCGTAATGAAATAGTATGATGATTAAAACTCTAGAAGGCACAAAACTATGAGAGACTTCAGATCTTTCTGAGCGTGGTAGTGTAAATCAAAATACCTTAAAGATGTGGAAACTTGTGAGAGGTGAACGAGTACAAGTGAGTGAGTTTTTTGCCTATGTTGAAGAAGTAGCAATCAACCACAGAAATACAGGATAGAGAAGTAGTGTTGTGTTTCCTGGAGGGGAAGAATTTGGAGGCCTTAAAGAAGCTGAGTTTGTGAAGGAGACATCCTGCAGGTTATAGTCTTATTTATACTCTGTAGGAAGGCATGTGAAGCAGTAGTTACCCTCAGTTCAGGCCTCCTCAGCCGTTTTCTGGGAGTCTGGGGGAATCCTTCACAGGTATGCTTTACTCTTTTTAGCCTTCTTTGAGAATATAATATTGGAGTGTGTTTGTTAAATTTGGTGCTGTATAAAAACTCTTAAGAAAGTGTGCGGTTTTTCATCCTCTGTTGTTTCATTTAGTAACTTGAGATTTCTGTACCAGGCAGAGTAGTTAGTTCATTTGTAATGTAGATGTCATGAGTGCAGTTACTCTTAGGTTGGCAGGGTAATTTAATACTGTTGATAGTAGGGAGTCTATCATATAAAGGGAATTAAGTCTGAACTGAGCCCTTTATGACACTTGCAGAGTTAGTAGCTGGGTAAAATTAAAGGCTTAACTGATTTTGTCTGTGTCTGAAAAGAAGCAGGAAAATCCTAAGCTAACACGAAAGTATGTCCTTGTACTTTATTGGTTAAGGTGCACTTCCCGTGCCAGTGTTTCAGCTTTTAATTGTATTTATATTAATCTGTAGTTGCCTGGTTCTTCAGAAATTGAATGTCCCAAGAAATACTTCTCCATTCACGGTGAGGGCTCTTGTTACTTTGTCATTGCTTTAATAGGAGTATCTTCTAAGCCATTGAGAGTTGTACACTACAAGAAAGCTCTTCTGGAGTAGTTATTTCAGGACAACATGTTTTTAGAGATTCTGGAATTTGAGCTAGCTGATACTAGGTAGCTGTATGCTAATAGCAAGATGGCTGTCTAAATAAAGTGAAGAAACAGGATGATGGGTAAGGAGCTTACCTTTCTTTGAGCTAACAACCAGGTTCAGGAAATGCTGCTTTCCACAGGAAGTCATGGCTTTATAGCCTGCAGTAGTATATTTTAAGGTCTGATTCTAGTAGCACAGGTCCCAGATAGGTCTGCACTGTTGGTTTGGATTCAGTTCAGCAGAAGAGCACCTCTCAAGCATTGTATTTCTCACTTTGTGGATTTTCTTCCATTTAATCTCTTTATGTGGAGAGCTGATTTTAAATGGTTTCTGTCTAAAAATTTTAAACTGTTGAAAATTATTGAAAATGGGTATACATTAATGCAGTCTTGTGAAAAAATAGGCCTTTCTTTTTGTATTTCGAGATTAAAATAGGAACCAGGGAAGAATATAAAGTTGTAGTTTACTGAAAACTGCAAAGTCACTTTTGTCTTTGAAAGTGAGTTAAGCTGTGGTAGGACTCAAGTCCCTCTTTATTTTAGCATATTCAGTACATTTTTATAATATTTCTGGAAGTTCCCTCATCGTAGTAGTTGAGTGCAGCATCTTGCACAAAAACTTTTCACGTTCTGTTTTGATAGCAGCTTTTTAGGTGTGACTGTAATAAAACTTCGTGACTAATGAAGTGTATGCTCTATAATTTTTTTTGTTTATGTAGCAAAAGGTGTGGCTATAATGGGCACCAAAAAGCTACATGCCAGATAGCAGTACCATAATTAAGGTGATACATAATTGTTTTGTTATTTTTGCGTCTGTGGAATTTGCTGCTATACTGTAAATACAAAAGACTTCTCAGAGGAAACAAGAATGGTACAATAGAACAGTCAAGGACTTGCTTCAAATAAGTGATTGAGAAATGGATTAGATATCCTGGATTTTTAATGTACAAATGGTCTAGCTAAAGTAGAATACAGACAGATGGTAAGGGGATGCTTTGTCCTAACGGAAACGTTGACAGTTTGATAAACATATTTGATGAAAGGCAGAAAAGAAAAAGTATGTGCATCTTGGACAACGAACAGGAAGGTAACTTGAGTTATTTTCAGAATACGGAATGCTCTGTTTGTTGCAGTCAATATGGAGTAAACAGACTTCTCTTACTGTTTGAAATTCAAATACGAAAGTACAAAATGGGGAGAAACAAATTTTTGAGGAGAAAAAAAAATCACAGAATAGTTGTTCCTTTGTGTCCTCAAGGCAGTAATGGCATCACAAACTTTAGAGTTTTTTTAGTGCAAATAAGAGAGTTTTCACTGCTTAGTGCCCTCAAGCATAACAGATCTGCTTAAGCAGTTTACTGAGAAATTAGTAAAAGAAACGGTTCACTTTACCAAATTCTAAAGGGATTTAAAAGTAAGTAGAGGGGAATTTCAGTAATAACATTTCTTTTAAATCTCCAGAAAAGTGAAAGTACTGAAAGTCTTAACAGCAAAGCCATAGCAAAAACTATTTCACTTAAATCAAACCAGCTAAATGTTAATCTTGATGGAGAAGCAAGTCAGACTGGCTGCAGTAATAAACTTTTTTTTTTTTGCTAATGCTTAAAAGGCCAGTGGTAAAATGATGCTTATTAAAAGGTTTGAAGCAGTTTAAATAAAAATGTAACAAGTCAGTGAAATTTTCTGTAATGGATTTGTGCAGCTCACTGTCCCTTTGCATAATAGCTTGTCTGTATGAAGCTGTATGAACTTTCTAGGCACTTACAGCAGTCCTGACTGTAACAGAGTAACTAAACCCAGCAGCATGAGCAAAGCAAAAACACATCATGACTAACTAATACCAAAGGAATTGAGACCCTTGTTTCTCTGAAGAGCACAAGAGGAGAAGAAAAGTGAATTGAAATTCTTGAAATTTCAAATCTGAAAGAGGTACATTACAAGTAGGCTAACGCATACTTTGCTGTGTTTTTATGCTCTGTTAACTCTTGTGTACAGACTTCAAATATGTATTGGAGGTATGCCCCATTAAAAAAGTTGTTCATTAGCTATCCAGAAACATTTAATTTAAACATTTAACCCTTTGTCCGTATTAGTTCATTACTTCTAAAAGGGAAAAAAAAGAGCAGGATAGATTTTCATCTTGAAATTCGTACTGGACCTAAAGTTGGACTAGTAGTTTGTTCAGGGGCTGAGATTTGCCTCCTGGATCTAATGTGTATCAAGATGATGAACAGGAGTTGTCCTAACATGTTGCTGGAAATGACAGCATTGGAATGACATACTTTGATTTCTGCAGAGGACTTTGGGCAACTTGCTGAAAATCTTTGTCTTTGTCTGATCAGAGTCCTGGTCATGTGAAGTACAAAAAGTCTGTTAATATGTTTTAAAGTGTCCATTCAACAACTCTTCTGCATAAATATCTTCCAGAGATTTTAATATAATTAAGTGTCTTTTTGTCTTGCAGTTCTGATCTGCTTTCCCAAGTGAGTGTGGTGTGGCTGGAGCCAACATTTAACAATGAGTGGTGCAGCGCTGGGCCTCGAGATAGTGTTTGTCTTTTTCCTGGCCTTATTCCTACTTCACCGGTATGGAGACTTCAAGAAACAGCATAGGCTGGTGATCATAGCAACATTATTGGCTTGGTATCTCTGTTTCCTGATTGTATTCATACTGCCTCTGGATGTCAGTACGGTAAGAAACATGCAAGACTTTCTGCTTAATTGCATCGAATGGGTATGGTATTTCTCTAAATTAATGATTGCAAAGGACCATCGCTTAAAAACACCAAAGAAATCTTCCATGTAGTGTCTTAATAAATTAAACATGATAATGTCTATGTTTATAACTAATTTTACTTTTTGTTGATCTCATCAGATAACAAATCTGTTTTAACATTTAAAAATTTCATTATTTGTTTATAACAATTTTTTATCTGTTTAGGCAGCATAAGGACACTTTCAGCATATTTCTTAATTGACTGCTGATTGCATATTGATTTGAATGTTTATCAGTATAATTAATTCCAAATGTTAACCTGGAGTACAGGAAATATCTTTAAAATAGGACTTACTACTTTTAAATAAGTATTATACCTCTTTGGTCACTGATATAAAATAAATTGTCTTTTAGACTATTTATAATCGATGCAAACTTGCGGTTAACTCCAGTCCTGCAGAAAGTAATGGCTCTTACGTTACTCTTGCTCCAAGGTATGAGCTACATATTTTTTTCTTTAGACTGTATTTTATTATTTTCTTTTTTAACACTAATAAACAAGTGTTATCTGCGTGATGCAAAATTTGAAGTTTGTAAATATATGGAACAGTAAGAGAAGAGGTGAGGAAAAGTGGATCTGTATCTGCTGGGAGTAATTACACAGTAATTATGTAGTAGTTCCAGCTGATTACCCAACTATTCTTTTTTTGTGGCACTAGATTCCCTTTTTTGTTAAGGCAATAGGACTAAGCTTTTTGAGCAATCCTGGTTTTGAGGAGAGGCTTTTGCGAATGCTCATCCTTTACAATCTTAAAGACTTGAAACCTGAAAATCTAATTTCATACCTTATGAATAAAATTAGCAGCTTGTCTTATATGTATGTGGTATATGTAACTGCTTATTATAATTACGTATATACGGTAATTGGAGTTATCTACTGTATTCCACCAAAGTAGTGATAGCCTGCTAGTTGTGTCGTGGCAGGAAGAAAGTAATCCATAAACTTGGAGAAGTACACTAACATCGGCTCTTTCCTGTGGCTGCTCATCTGTTAGCCTATACTGGCTGTTTCCCCATGTTGTTGATGTGTGCAGTGTAGTTACCTGTAAGATGATCAGAGCCTTTAAGATGTCAGCTGATACATCGGTGCAAAGTACTGCCAGTCTTGCTGCCCCAAAGCAGGGCCTGGAAGAATGGTGAAATGATTAAATGACAGACTTAGTGACACAATATTGCACCCTATACTTAAGGCCACCCAGTCCATGTTAACTAAACCTAGTTAAGTGTATATACACCATTAGAAAACTCTTCAGTAACCTTTCAATTTACCTATAGCTTCAGACAAACTTTTTTTCATAGAATCACAGAATGGTTTGGGTTGGAAGGGACCTTAAAGTTATCATCCAGTTCCAATCCTCTGCCAGGGGCAGGGACACCTTTCACTAGTCCCATCCAGCCTGGCCTTGAACACTGCCAGGAATGGGGCATCCACAGCGTCTCTGGGCAGCCTGTGCCAGTGCCTCACCAACCGCACAGTAAAGATTTTCTTCCTAATCTCTAATTTAAACCTGCCCTCTGTTAGTTGAAAACCATTGCCCCTTGTCCATCACTCTGCCCATATAAAAAGTCCATTTCCCTCCTTTTTATAGCCCCTTTAGGTAGTGGAAGGTGCTGTAAGGTTTCCTGGCGCTTTCTCCAGGCTGAACAAGCCTTGCTCTCTCAGCCCGTCTTCACAGGAGAGGTGCTGAAACCTTTAGTCATACTACCTGTCATTCTATCTTAATTTGATAGTTTTGAAAATATTTAGGCTGTGCACATAAATACTTACAACTCAGGCTTAACTAGTTTGACCCTGGAAAACACCAATTATTTCTCATTAGGTAATCCTATCTAAGTTAACTTTATTTCCCCTTGACTCACCCTTGCTTCATTACCCAGACAGGTGTGTGGAAAAAAACCAAACTGCCTTAGTGTAGATGGACACCTTGTCCTTTTTTTTTTGTTTTTTTTACTAAAATGGCTCATATGGCTTTTCTGGTCTTCTGAAGTGAAAACTACCTGTCGGAAGAGTATTGCCTTACTGAATCAAAATTTATATAACACTGACTGAATCCAGCTGGGTGGCAGAAGAAACAATTAATATGTTTTTTGTACAACTAAATGCTCTAGATGATGGTGTCCCTAGATATTTTTTAGAAACCTGCTGTACTAACTAAAGTTTAATGTTTCTCTGTCTGAAAAAGTGTTCTTTCTGTGCATGAAGTAATTACTACTGAAAACCAAAAATTGTAACCTTAAAATTCTTTACTCAATATTCCTCTTCAGTCTTTGAGCTTCTGGTTTTTTCTCTAAGAAAGATGTCCTGTCCAGATAAGTTATTTGTGGTTAGGAAAATGATAAGTGTTTCTAGGTGATCATTCAGTTTATTTATTTGGGAGATGGTTGATTGTTGATTATGTACTTGAATGGTATTGTACTACTTCTGTGCTCTTTTCAAAGAGCTTTCTAGATGGGAATTTATAGAAAATGCTTTTTATACTCATGCTCTACAACTAGCAATAATCTTCCTTACATTGTAACAGCAAGCAAAAATGTTTCAAACCCTGGAGTTATATTCCTGATGGAATTATGCCAATTTTCTGGCGTGTTGTATATTGGACATCTCAGTTTTTAACATGGTAAGTATGGCAAAAGAATATGGTGAAGACTATGATAGAGTTTTTACGTGCACCATCTTAACAGTCATAGCATTCTTTAAAAATGTATATCGCTATGGCAAAGAGCTTTTAAGTTGTATATTATTTGCTACTAGTAAAAATTTCTGTAATAATTATTGTACTAACTTAGGCATATTCTTCTTTTTCTTGCTTCTGGGGAAGCAAATTTCAGGTGGCAGCCATTTACCCTTGGTTCACTTTTGTAGTTGAAACTGAGCAATTTACACATGCAGGTGTTTATGGATAGATTGTCTGAAAAAATGGGTTTTAGGCAACCAGATACCAAAATAATTCCATGAATAAATTGGGTGATTTTTGAGTAATATTGTAAATTATTTGGTTTATTGGATATATTATATAAAGCTACAGAAAAAATATTTGTCTATGAGGGTTTGGGTGGTCTGTGCTTTGTGTGGTTTTTGATCAACTTGTCATCAAATAATTATTTTTGTAGTTACTCAAGGATATCAGGGTTGGTAGTTCATTCTTATTTATCACAGATTTTTCATAGTGAAGCTGAATGTATTGTTTCTATCTGCAACTTGGTTAAGGTTTGCCATCAGACAGGTACATCTAGAATAAAAACATCTAAGTAGCTAATTTCTTAGAAGCTTGGGAGTCTTTAACAGCCCTGCCTCCGTAACCTGACACTGCTAAAGTACTTTTTTGGGGGGGTTGGTGATTTGGGTGTTTGGGAGATTTTTTTGGTGGGGGTTGGTGGGGGTTTTTTGATTTGCTGATGTGGTTTTGGTTTGTTTCCTTTTGTCCTAGGATTCTGCTACCTTTCATGCAGTCATATGCTAGATCAGGCGGGTTCTCCATCACTGGAAAGATCAAAACTGCTTTGATTGAGAATGCCATCTATTATGGCACTTACTTGCTGATTTTTGGAGCATTTCTAATATATGTGGCTGTAAACCCAAACTTCAATTTACAGTGGTAAGACTAATGTTGTAAACACTTGAACGAGTTCTTACAGAATTATCCTGGATAATTTCTTCTGTGGATGAAATGGGTCTTTCTGAAAAAACTAGTTTTAGTTACAATATTTTGCCAGGCAATTAGAAAGTTATGTTATCTTTTTATAAGAAAGGGTCTTTTTTGAGTATTTATAGAAATCTGGTTTATTGGTTTTCTGATTTTGTAATGTACAGCATTGTATTTGCAGTGGTGCTTTTTTTCTCCGTACAAACACATTTGCAAAGTTAGTGCAGAAACTTCCATATGTTTTCAGAACAACGTATTTCAAAAAATCAGTACTTCCTGTGTAGTGCATTTGAATGCGGTAGACTTTGAAGGTGAAAAGGAAAGTTAAAATAAGTGACATCTGTAAATTGCTAATAGTCTTCCATACTAGATAGAATACAAATCTGAATACAAATTTCTGAACACAATATTCTGAATACAAATCCTGGGTTCTGAGGCTGTTTCTTAGAGTGACTGCTATTATGCTGTTTTGACCTCACTTTCAGTAAGTTTGATAAGTTCATGTTGTTTCCTAAGGGAACATACTCCCTTAGGAGAACAGTTCGTTTGAGAACAAACGAATTCTTACCTTCCCTCCATAATGGGCAGAAACATGGGAGATACAGGAAAATTGTAGCAGCTTTAAATATGACCAAGTAGCAGACTGGCTCCAGGCAAAAATTTGGGTGATACCCAAATTGGTACATCTTGATACTTCAAGGCTGGTTTCTTGCAGGCAGGATAGGAGGATGTCATTTGTTTGGGTTTTTCACACTGTTTTGTTTCCTTAGGAACCAACTTCAGACTATTGGAATAGCTGCTGCAAACACATGGGGTCTGTTTCTTCTTGTGTTGCTTTTGGGTTATGGTTTGGTGGAAATCCCTCGTTCTCACTGGAATGGGGCTAAGAGGGGTTATCTACTCATGAAGACTTATTTCAAAGCTGCCAAATTGATGACTGAAAAAGCAGATGCAGAGGAGAATTTAGAGGATATTATGGAGGTAAGTAACAAGCTTTCCCTGTGAAAAAAGTGAAGACTGTTGTGTCTGAGTTGTGTCTGAGTTCTATCTGAATTTGCTGGTGTTGGACACTTGTAGCATGACTTTACTGTAAAATACCTGTAAACTATGAAAATCATCATAGTGTGCCACTTGATAACACTTGACCCTGTGCAAAAGTCAAAGCCGAAATAGTCCTTGCTGTGACGAACTTAAAAGTCGCTGCAACTTGATAACCATTATTTGTTCAGTCTATTCTTTTACTGACCCTTTTGGGGTAATACTGGTCACTAACAAATAACATTTCAGAGTGAGCTTGAACAGTCAGTGTACAGATGTTTCACCAGTATTCAAATTGTGTACTTCTTTTATTCTCTGCTTGCAGTGTATTTCTGGAATCTTGAGAAGAGCTTCCAAATTGTGGGGCCACGCTTATATTCTTTTTGAGAAGAGAATATATAGATAATTGGTTTTTTCAAAGCTTCTTTTGAGACTCTGTTGTTAAATGTCAGTGAGCAATAGGCTCTAATGTAGTTCAAGAACAGAGTGGAAATCCAGCCCTTTGAATAGCTATTCCTGGTTCTACTGCTGGGGTACCATGGCTTGGAATAATATGTATGAACTGTTGTAGGGTAGGGTGGAAATTTGTGTTATGTGTCACTATAAATCGGTAGTAGAATCTTCATTCATCAGTAACAGCATTTTGAAGAAACTGCTAAAAACAGCTAAAAATGTCTAAGTGGGAGGTAACTACCAAATTCATTAGAAAATGAGCAGTGAAGACTTTTTTTTTACCAGGATAGCACTTAAAACAGAATATTTCCACTGGAAGGGACCAACAATGGTCATCTGATGCAGCTGTCTGACCACTTTCGTGCTGACTAAAAGTTGAAGCAAATTACTGAGAGCATTGTTCAAATGCCTGGAGAGGGAGATGCTGATCTCTTTTTCCTGCTAGCCAGCAACAGGATGCATGGCAGTGATTCAGAGCTGTGTCTGGAGAGTGAGGAAGCATTTCCTTACCATAAGGGTGGTGGGTGGTTTCACACTGGAACAGGCTTCCTGAAGAGGTGGTCAATGCCCCGAGTCAGTCAGTGGGACTTCTTCCTTCATCTCTTTTTTATCTATAACTTAAACAAGAAAGTCTTTTCCATTTCAGCCTTCACGCACGGAAACCAATCCTCCACACATTTGTATAGTAGTGTTGCACACTGATGTTCTTCTTTAAAACAATATGTAGGTGTTCTTTACAAGTATTTCACTTACCTTTTCTGAGATATTTAGTAAAGCTATGGCTTTAAGGAATCTGTATCTCTTTTTAAGCTTTGATGGCTATCTTTTCCAGTTGGGAGGGCTGCAACCCTAATTGACCAGTAAAAATGTATAATTTATGAAAAATTTATTTAATTCACATTTTTAATTTAGCAGAGTTAAACTACTCTGTTATTTTTTCTCTCAACAGGAAGTCCGTAAAGTAAGTGAGAGTATCAAATATAACCACCCCTTGAGGAAATGTGTTGATACAATACTGAAAAAGGTAACCAATTGCTCATCTTCAACCATAATTATTCAGTTGGGAGGAGGTGCTTCCTGCACATACAGAATACTTGTACATTACTTTCTTTTGCTTTTAATGTAAAATCTCTAGTTGACATCTGAGTTTCTGTCGAGAGTCTGAGTTGAAATTCTTTGTGAAATGCTTTCTTATGACATGTAATTATCAGGTGTATTTTGACATAGAGAGTGCTATAGAAAGAGAAAAATGTATGCTTAGAGTGGGCTTTTCAGTTGTGTGAAATGCCCCAAACTTTCACAAGTAATTAGCAAAGGCTGCTTGCTGCTCCTTCATCTCCCAGTTAATTTTCCCTTTTCCTTCCAGTGCCCTACTGAGTACCAGGAAAGAATGGGCAGGAACATGGATGATTATGAAGATTTTGATGAAAGACAGAACAGTTATCCCAGTGAAAAAAGTTTGGCCAAACTTCACAAGCAGGTATACTAATAGATAGGAGAATGCCTCACTTAAGCTAATGTAACAAGAGTAAATGATAGTCAAAGATTTTGAATGCACTTCATCTGGATTGTTGAGTATAGTGGGTGTAAGCTACTTAACAGAAATTTTTCTTGGTGAAAGAAAGCACAGAAGTTTAATATCCCAAGTGATCAAAATTCTGGATGTGTAAAAAGTGTTCTTCTTGTGTTATATCTTGATAGTATTGTAGCTGTCTGTGAATAAGCCTTGTAATCGTTGATTGACAGTGCATTCTGAAAAAGAAATTTTAGTAAAAGCTTGATATTCCCTGAGATGCAAAAATAAAGTGGTAGGTTGGAAAAAGTAGGATTTAACTGCTACAGATGGTTTGTGATGAAAGAGCTGCAAAACTCAGTAATCAAGTATGTATAAATACATATGATTTATGTATTTAGAGAATTAAATACCTGCTTTTTTTGAGTATACAGAATTATTCTTTGCAGTTCTGCAGTGCACACATTTTCAAGGGATTTTGCAAGGATTTTCTGCCATTTTTTGAAATTATTACCTTGTAATTCTAATTTCTTAAAATTTATTGTAGGTAATCTATTCAGTACAGAGACATCGTCGTACACAGGTCCAGTGGCAAATTCTTTTAGAGCAAGCATTTTACCTAGAAGATGTGGCAAAAAATGAAAGCAGTGCAACTCGACAGTTTGTTCATACTTTTCATTCCCAGGAACCAGAAAATAAAATTATTCAGTATTTCTACACACCAACGGTTGGTAAGTGCTGTCATGCAGATTCTGAGTATGTCAAGCCATAACTGACACCATTCTGTAAGAAGAACCAGCTGTTTTATGTAAAAAGTTCAGCTGCAGTACAGGGAAGCAAGTCTGCAATATTAATGCGTTTATGTAATGGAATAGCTGTCATATACTAATTTATGCTGCCACAAGCCTAGATTTTATTTACTAATTTGGTAGCAGTTATGTGTTGCAATAAAGCAATAGCAAAGTTTGAAGCCTTTTGTGAGGGAGTTCTGTTTCTGGTTGTGTAATTTTCATTAACCTGTTCCGGACATGTGTGTGTGTTTGTTTTTTTCCAGAGTGGTACTGGGAATGCCTTCTGCGACCATGGTTTTACAGAGTGCTCGCAGTTGTGCTGGCCACATTCTCTGTAATTGTTGTGTGGTCAGAGTGCACATTTTTCAGCACAAAACCAGTTCTGTCACTATTTGCGGTTTTCATACAGCTGGCAGAAAAGACATATAATTATATATACATAGAGGTAAGTTGGAGATAATCACTTGACAAAAATGTTTTCAGATAAATGGTTATGATAGCAGCGGTAGATAAAATAGATTTAGAAATAAATCTCTAAATAATTTGTGAACTTTCAGAAGGTCTCTAAATATATGGTAGCAAACTGTTTCTGTGGAGGAAGTCTGCCTTTTGCCATTTGTTAAAACTCTCAAATACCAGGTGAAGGCATGACCCAGCTGGCCTGAATATCATGTGTAGAGTAATTTCTGAAACACTAGCTTGGAGCTTAGGTGTTAATTAGACTTTCTGTCTAATCAGCCATGGGTGTGACCTCAGTTTCCTAAACAGGAATTTGCTGATGACCAGGAATCCAGTCACAGGTGTAGCTAGCATATGTGTGCACAAATTTATCAGTAAAGATACTGAGCTGAAAAATTCCGGTATACTTAGGAAAAGTTGATTTGAAAACACTTGAGTTTATGCCTTTTTTTGTGGGGACAAATGCCAGATCAGTCATAGTAATTATTGAGGCAATTACAGCAATTTTATGTACATAACAAGAAGTAGTAGAATGTTTCTAGGGTCAGCTGTGTTAGCTTATGTGTAGAATGTTACAATTATCATTCCTAGTTTAAATTGTTCAGAAAAACTCCTGAAACTCTTCTCAGCTGGTGGTGTTCTCACATCTCAGAATGAAAAATTAATGCTGGAGATGGTCTCTGCATGTGACAGGCTATGTTCTGAATACACTGAAACCTTTAATAGAGTTCTACATTTAAACAACACTTTTTTTTCCCGTAGATGGCCTGTTTTCTTACCATCTTTTTCCTAAGTATCTGTGTTTACTCTACTGTCTTCAGGATCCGTGTATTTAACTATTATTACTTAGCTTCACATCATCAAACAGATGCATACAGTCTCCTTTTCAGTGGCATGTGAGTATTTGGTATATGTTTTGCTGGTGTTCTATCAAATACCGAATTGAAAATGTGCATGAAACTTCCATTTACCTTCTTTAATTTGTAATTTATGGGTATAATTCCTAATGAGCTCCACATCCATATTCTATGATAGATCCAGTTACAATTTTGTAGGAAATATAAGAAACTCTTTTAAATGCTGTTGTCTCTTGCATTTGTGCAGGTTGTTTTGCCGTCTTACTCCGCCATTGTGCTTGAACTTTCTGGGCTTGACCCATATGGATGCAACAATCTCTCACAAAAACACTCAGCCAACTGCTTATACATCTGTAAGTAAGAAAATGTAGGTTTGAGCTTTCGATACGGTTTGGAGACTAGGCCAAGTATTTTTAAATCTGTCTTACAGTAAGATTCAGATATTCAAGTCTTTTCAATCTTTTCAACTGGGTAAAAATACTTGGTTATAGACCAGGAGTTTGGTAATGATTTCTAGGAGTTATCAATAGAATTTATTAAATTTTTTTTTTGCCTCTTTATCTTAAGAAAGTAAAGTATTATACTTTAGAGTTCAGTTCTTCATTTCCTAATATAAACTCCTATTAGTTTTAGCTTTCACTGTCTTTAGCTTGTAGGGCATCCCTATAGATTGGGAGCAATCCTAACTTCCTACTGAAAACCAGTGAGTTCAATTTCATTGAAGAACCGGTTTCAGTTTCATCTCACATCTTTGTTGTTAGTAACTAGATTCTTAGTGTTGTCTAGAGACTCTTTTCACAGCAGATGAAAAAAATCCACCAGATTTGCCCTTGTTCTGGAGTAGGTGAGACTACAAAATCTAGTATTTTAGAAACCTCAAAGTGCTGGAGATGACCTTTACATCTGCTTATTCTCAAGCAGGTCTGTGATAACATTGCCTTTGTTTCAGTAACTCTAAAGGATTGTACCTTTATGTGAGAAGGCACAATCTTCATGGGTTTATGTAGAATATAGCTAATTAGAGCTTGTTCCTGTGGATTTTTTTTCCTAGATAATGGGATCCATGAGAGTGCTGTCCTTCATTGCAGATGGATTCTATATATACTACCCAATGCTTGTTGTCATTCTCTGTATTGCTACATACTTCAGGTAAGTGATTTGCAAGACAGATCCTCCGTGCTTCTTTATGTTAATAAAATTAGTTTCATCTAATTCAGGAAGAGATTCAGTACTCTTTTTTCCAGCAGTTGAGTTTTATCATTTTAGTAAAAATGCAAAACCTAAATCCATAGATTGCTTTTTATATAGGTGAAATGTGTACATTTTAAGAATACAGATTTTATTAACTCATAACTGAGTTAATTTAAACTTCATTCCTAGATTTTCAAGAGTGATCTGTTCAAACTTTGGAGCCTGGGTACATTTAAATTCTGCTTTTGAGATTAAAATTACCATGAGGAAGCTGTTTTCAACAAAGTTTTTGATAAATTAAGAAGCACTAGCAGCAATTTTAGGTATTGAACTTTCTAACAGACTCATAATTAGTTTCTGATGCGTTACCAGACTTCTGGTAACGCATACTGGTTTAAATAATTTGACCTTGTTTCCCTAATCCACAGTTTTTTGGAGGCTGGGAGGGTAACTGCAGAAAACACTGTTACATTCTTGCTTTGTAATTCCAAAATGTCTGCTTTTGAACACTGTAAGGGATGAAATACTTTTGGTCTGACCTTGCTGAACTACATTTATGTTAATATCTTAATTTTGCATCACCATTCAGTCAGAAGCAATGTATATGTTTTTAGTCAAGTACAGTGTAGTGAAATGCCTTGTATGTCCATTAATACTGTATGTGCATCTACAGATAGTAAGACAGCAAGCATATAGTTGAAGAGTTTTTCCTGCTTACCTTTAGGTTAAGTGACAAAAGTGGTGGTGGAACTAAAAAAAAACCAAACCAAAGCAAACAACAAACAGGAAAGCCAATGACAAGAAAAGAGTTTATGTGACTTCTTGTCCATGGTGATCATCCTGGGCCTTGAATGCCATAGTGAAAAGGAGGAATAAAAATTAAAGGGGAGAGAGTTGCTTTAATGACCTCTGCTAATTCAGATATATGCAAAACTGAAGGTTGAATTAAAATCTATTGAGGAAAGCTGTCTACTGTGTTTAATCCAGCAGTCTCAAAGTTCAGGTAGTATAAGAAAAAAATTTTTCAGCATAAATATACAATAAAGCCAACTTTGAGCTTGGTATCAATACTCCAGTTTGGAGGAAGGAAAACAGTACAAAAACAGCAGTTGTGTTTTCTGGTGTGGAAGTTGAAAAGGTGAAAGTGGTTTCATGCTATGTAGTTCCAGGACTGGCTTAAAAAAGGTGGAGCAAGCTTCCTATCTGACTGCTGCCTAATTGCTATCCAAAAGGGCAACCACCATCCCTACAGCTTAAAAGTATGCCACATATTCTTCCGAGTGAAACCTGAAGTGAAAGCGGCTTTCTTGTGTTATTACTGTTTCAAAAACACAGAAATCGTTATAAGCAGAATTTTTATAATAATTGTCTTCTGGCAAAAAAGAGTTGATGACATTTTACAAGTACAAATTCTGTTATATCTGAGAACATTTAAGGCAAGTGTCTAATGTTGAAAGCATTTAAAGCAAGTGTCATTTGCACTACTCTCAGACGATGTGCATTTCAATCTCTCCATTTGAACAGGGTTATTCCATCACTTTCAGTTGTATTTAGGAATGTGTTACTGTTCTGGGTCACCTAGGTCACCCTACTGTTCTGGGTCACCAGTTATTGTTCTGAGTTCTGAATTTTCTGTTTTCTCAGCTGGTATAATAATCTGTCTTCTGTGTTTTTCCTTTTTACTTGGATTGTCCATACAGTTCTGAATAGTTTGATTTACATTTTGTTTTGTAATATATCTAAACTACTAATTGTAAATTAACAAAGGAAATTGCTTCTTCTTTTACCAGTTTAGGAACTCGTTGTTTAAATCTTTTGGGATTCCAGCAGTTCATGGGGGATAGCGAAATGACCTCTGATTTGATTGATGAAGGCAAAGAGCTAATCAGAAGAGGTAAAATTAGGTCCTCTGTCATAGTCTTCTTATAAAATCATACTACCATAGAATCATCAAGGCTGGAAAAGACCTCTAAGATTGAGTCCAATCCTTACCTCAGCATTGCCAAATTTACCACTGACCCCTGTCCCTAGGTGCCACACCTACACATCTTTTAAATATCTCCAGGTATTTTGACTCCAAACTTCCCCAAGCAGCCCATTCCGATGCCTGACAACCCTTCCAGTGAAGATTTTTTTCCCTAATATCCAAGCTTCCCTAGCACCATTTCCCTAGGCCTTTTCCTCTTGTCTTGTTTGTTACTTGGAAAGGGAGACCAACCCCTACCTCACTAGACCCTCCTTTCAGGGAGATGTAGAGTGATAAGCTCTCCCCTGAGCCTCCTCCAGGCTAAACACCCCCAGCTTCCTCAGCTGTTCCTCATTGTGCTCCAGACCCTTCCTCAGCTCCATTCCCCTTCTCTGGACTTACTCCAGCCCCTCAATGTCTTTCCTGAATTGAGGGGCCCAGAACTGAACACAGGAGTCAAGGTGTGGCCTCACCAGTGCTGAGTACAGGGGTCAGTTGTTGCCTTTTTCCCAATCTTGAAATGAAACTTAAGATAATTTTAGTAAGGAGGTAATATAAAAGTGGATCTTTATTTGGAGGCTTCCAGGGGCAGTTACGGAGAAGGTGCACAAAAGCTCACCCGCACGGGGTGAATACAGTTTTTATGGGTTTTAGGAAATCAGTATAATTGAT
Source organism: Gymnorhina tibicen (assembly GCA_013399875.1). Taxonomy (NCBI): domain Eukaryota; kingdom Metazoa; phylum Chordata; class Aves; order Passeriformes; family Artamidae; genus Gymnorhina; species Gymnorhina tibicen. The sequence goes on along the minus strand of VXAZ01008624.1, from coordinate 91,984 downwards.
AAAAAGCACCAGTTAGGAGGACAAGTGGTGGTGCAGTTCTCCTCCAGGTCAAGCCCCTTCTCTGGAGTCCCCGCCTCGGCACTGGTTGTACTTTGCCTATGAAGTGTGTCTCAAATAGTTGTTCTCGACCTTGGTGTCCAGGAAGAACCAAGATAGGATAGGGGCCTTGTACCCCCTGGGGCTTGGAGCTCTGGAATTTGTTTTGTCTTTCTTCCTAGGGAAAGGCCGTGGAAAATTACTGGAAAAACTGGCCGCTGACAGCTAATAAGCTACAAATATATGTAAAGAATACAGAGAATATATAAAGAAAAAAGGCAAAAACTAAAAAGGCATCACAGTCACTGCCCTGGTCTTGCTGGCCAAACTGTTTCTAATACAGCCCAGGTGCCATTGGCCTTCTTGGCCGCCTGAGTACACAGTGGCTCATGTTCAGCCACTGTCAACCAGCACTCCCAGGTCCTTTTCCAACAGGCTGCCTTCCAAGTGCTCTGCCCCAAGCCTGTAGCATTGCACGGGGTTGTTGTGACCCAATTGAAAATTTAAAGGAAGGTGGTTTGGTGAGCATTTCCGCCAGCTCCCTCAGTGCTTTTGGGTTGGTCCCATCTGGCCCCACAGACCTGTGTGTACATCCAAGCAGTGTAGCAGGTCACTGCCCATTTCCCCTTTAGATTTCGAGGGCTTTATTCTGTTCCCCATCCTTGCCTTCCAGCTCAGGGAACCTGGTACCCAGACAACAACTTGTCTTAGTCTTAAAGACTGAGGCAAAGAAGGCATTAAGTACCTCAGCCTTTTCCTCATCATGTAATATGTTTCTGGATTAAGTTGGTCTGAAATGTTGCAGAAAAAAAAAGCATACTGTCTGTCAGTATTTTGAAAGTTATACTGAGGAAGGCCACAGCAGAAACTGAATAAACTTACAGCACTGTGATTGCTATGTAAAGTCAACTGATGGCCTTCATTGACATCTTAAATGAAGTCCCAGGTTTAGTACCTGAATTTTAGATATTTCTAAATATTTCACAGAGTGTTACTGATCAAATAATACCTTAGCAGGTGCTTGTGTAATCTGTCATAAAGGATGGTTAACATTTAAATTGTCTTTATCATCAACAAACTAATCTTTCTTTTGTAAGTGTGTTGATTGAGCTGCACAAATTCAGCAATTTCCTTCTGCCTTTTTTCCTATGTCAACTAGCTGTGTTTTATTAGAGAAAGCATGTTTTTATGTAGAACTGGAATTATCCTCTGGCTTGGAAGGCTTTTTATTTTACATTAATTTTTATTTAAAGTGTTTCTTAAAAGTTGCTAAAAGCCATTGCGATTTTTGAATAAATGTTTAGAAATTAAAATTTCTGGATACAGTGTTATATTATGGAATTCTTTTATTCCCACAGTTGATGAAAAACAAAACCTAGAGTAATAGTATTTCTTTTTTTTGGAGAAAGATCAAAGTCTCTCCCTTAAACAAGAGGTTACGATGACATTGATACTGTGATGTTATACTTCCAACTTTATAACAGATATGGACACAAAGTATTTGGGTCATAGGTTGGGCCTCACAGAACTTCGTCAAGGTCTTGATTCAAAAATGCTGAGTTTTTTTCTTAATATCATAACTTTTCCAGTTATTTCTAAGGGTTTGGGTTTTTGGGTTTTTTTTGCTTTGCCAGCTGGTATGCAAATGTTGTGCTATGACCCAAGATACCGTCATGACAAAATAATTTTGATGGGAAGCTCCATAATGATAGACAAGCAGATTTTTGTTTCGTTTTTTATTAATTTTGATGGGAAACTCCGTCATGATAGACAGCTTTTTGTTTTGTTTTTGTTTAATTGTAAGAGTCATGTATTTCAATAAGAATCTTTGCTAGTTAACTTTGGATTCTCATTGTTTGTTTAAAAAAAAAGCTAATGATTTTTCTAGTATAGTGCTCAGACAAATTTTTTTTTCTTTTTAGAGAAAAGAAAACGACAGAGGCAGGAAGAAGGTGAAAACAGAAGAAGGGTATGAGATTTTTTTAGCTAATTATAATATTATACTGCAATATCTGATAGGATTTACCATGGCTATTTAATTCAGAATTATCTATTTCACAAAGAAATTATTCACAAATAATTGATGGAATCAGTTTAATGTTGCTGAATAGTCTTGGCTGGGGGTAATTATAGAAGGTAAGAGTACAATTTTAGTGACACTGCTTGGACAGTTTAGTTACTCAGTGTGCTGTGGTATATGACAGTAGGTATAAAAAGCATTAAAAAGGTTCCTGGTTCCTAGGACACAGAATAATCTGAAATGGCTTATTATCAGTCTCTTATATGGATACTGCTCTGCTTGAAATAACTGAAGTTGCAGGGTTGTCGTACTGAGATGTGGACTCCTCCCAAACTTACTTGTTTTGTATGCTCATTGGAAAGTCACTGGCGCAGGTTCTATTTTATTTTTTTCCAGAGGAGGGAATTGCATTTAAGACAGAATTAATAGTTTGCACTGAATAACAAACAGAATGTGTGATTCAAATCATGTTTTCTGTGCATACTGTATTGAAAGATTTTTGAAGTTTTAGTTTTTCTTAAGTTTGTAACAAAATGTAGTATAGAAAGTCACAATAAAAGACACAGATGAGAGAAAGGAGGCATGCAAGATAATACTGGGACTAAAATCTCTTGGTTTTTCAAGCTTGGGTATAATTTAATCCTAGATGACAGCCAGTACTGTATAGACCTTTCTTTTGATCCTTTCCTTCCATCTTGTAATTTTAGAACTTGAACTTGTTGGGAAGCAAAATAGCAAGTGTATGATACATGTAATATGCACTGAAATGACTTGACACTAAGCTATGAATTTTTCTGTGCTATATGCATCTCGTTATTTTTCCATTTTGCCACTAGGTGGAAGTAGTAATCAGGAAAAGCAGTGGTTGTCACTGTAAGTTAGAGCAGTGGAGTGAACTTTGAGTGCAGATTTGAGATGAAATTTGTTTTCTGAAAGTCTTGTTCTAAAGAACAGTTACAGTAACTGGTTTAGTGAAGGAACACATTTTGAATTTAAAACAAAAAAATTCTTCCTGTATCAAGACACTGAACAATTGTTGTGTTGCTTTTTCCTTACAACTTACTTTTTCCTTCGTGGTCTTTTTTCCAGGAATGGAAGGAGCGGTATGGAAATAGAGACGATTCTACCAGAAGCAGAGCTGTCCACACAGACCAGAAGGAATCCAGCTTCTCAGAGACCAATGCCAATAGACGTAAGTTTTGTGGGTTGGAGGGGAAGTTTGTTTTGTTTTGTTTCAATCTTGTCTGCACAACACTGGCTGTGAGAGTAGTTTCAAATATTTTCCTTTTTGTCTTAGATGATGTGCTGATAACGTTCACTTGTGTGGCTCAGGGCTGCCTTGCCATTTAAGGCACGGAGAAGAGTTCTGTGTTTCTTTCCATCTCCAACTAGTTGGGATCGGAGATTCCGGCTACTCTTCAGACCAAGTACTTGGTCTTATGGGATATAGAATGATTGCCATTAGAGTAGCAGTTGTCGACAAAGAAACTTCATGTTACATCTTGAAGTTGGGTGTTGTAAATCCTTAAATTTATCTCTTCTGCTTGCAAATGAACTGTCTCAGGCTGGAATAATAAAGCAATCAGGTGACCAACAAATGTAAACCGATATAAGTGTATATACTTTCATTTAGTAATGTCTATTAGCAAAATAATTTTTTTGTGGATACTTTAAACTTCCAAGAAGTTTGTTAGAGTGTTAATGGTTTTTTCTGTATTTTTTGTGCTCTTGTAAGCTAACAAGTAAAATGAAACTGAAGAAAAAGGAGGAAAAAGGGGAGGAGGAGGGAAACTTTGAAAATGCTTTTAAGAAAATGCTGGTAGATTTCCCCCTCCTCTGTATGAAGTTGCAAACTCAGATTTTTAGTGGTAGACTTAACTGAAATTACACTTTAATGTTCATCATGTGATTATGTAGCATTCCAACACTAAAACAAGCCATAGGTACTGACCTAATGAAGGTCACAGTGAACTGCAAAACAACTGTATTTTTAATTCATGAGACTGACTTTTTAAAAACAAAAAAAAAGCAAACAAAAACCCCTCCAGACAGCTTAGTTAAAGCATGAAGCTGGGTGGATGAATGGGTGATTGTTTGATTTAAAAGTTATGCTTGCCTGTAGTTTCTCATTTTCTTTGATTCTTTGCAAGGCAGATCTCAACCTGTTTGAGGGGCAAAAGCTGTAGTTGCATTTCTGTGGAGATACAAAATCAAAATACTACAAATTTGAGCAAGTTTGGTTTAATATTAAATCTACTCTAAATTATCGGACTTTTGCTTTGGATGAGATTGCTTTGTTATTCTTACAGTTTTTTAAATTTGATGTCTCTATACATGCCAGGCTGTTCACAAAGGAACTGTCTTTCTTTCCTTTTACTTATTCAGCACTATCAAAGTATACCCGTTCAAATGGTAGAACTGAAAGAGATAGAATAGAACTCCTCCAGGATGCAGAACCTTTGGATTTTAATGCAGACTCTGTTAATGATGACCCCCTTGAATCGGACTCGGGAAGGTGAGGCATATTCTCTGTAATTTCCAGTTAAAAGTTTCTAATATCTTCTGTTTTCTAACCTATGACAGTTGTATCAAATAGTTTCATAATAAGAGTTTTGTAAATGAAGTTTATAATTTCATCTAACTCTTTTCCTTCCTTTTCCCCTATGAGAAGGGAATTCTTTTAAAGCCAATTAAAACCTGAAAGTGCTTCAGGTTTTTTAGGAATGTCAGAGTAAGATTGGAGCTGGATATAACTTTATATATGGCATAATCTGAAAAATGCTGCATATAAAACTGGTGAATGACCTGCGTGTTAAGGAAACATCCCAGTGTGACCAGTCGGGGCAGTCTGGGGGTCACACTGGGAAAGTCTGCCACCCCAGACTTCCGTTGCTGGGACTGAAGGCCCTTCACCATAGGTAGTTCCAGTGACGCAAGGGAACCCCTTTCACTCCCTACTCACCCCATTCACACAGTCAGAAAAGTTGTTCTTTCCATCTCGACCACAGGTTTTCTATATCAGAGTCCCAGGTATCTGGTTCCCTTAATTTAATCGTGGTGCAGTGATGGCATAACGGCTTGAATTTGTGCCTCCAGGGACGGACCCCAAACAAAACAATCCCTGAGCTTTTACAACCTCACAGTCTATGTGCACCATAATCCAGGCTCTTCCAGCTGAGCCCTTGGCTCCTGCGGAGTCTCCGAGTGTCCAGTCCCCTGGCTGGGCCACAGGTCCCTGTGCCCTTTGTGCCCTTTGTTAGCTGTTTGTGGCACCTTGCCTGGGGCTCCCATTTCCTGCCATCCAGGGCACAACTTGCAGCTGCACACTGAGCTAGTGCACAACTTGAGCTGCACACTAGCTGTACCTAGTCTAGGTGTAATGCCTCAACAGACAGTGTAAAGTTTTCTGTAATTTCCTACAAAGCTCAATTTCAGAAAGCTCACTTGATTTCCCGGTATAAAATCCATTATGAAAAGGCTGCAGGAAAGAAAACTGAGTGTTACAGCATCTGTTGCAGGAATACAGCTGGGTATTAGATCTTGGAACTACTAAAGTAAATTAAAATATGAACTTCCTGAACAGAGAGTACCAGACTGCACTGTGTAGCTCTGTCTGTAATAGAGATTTTTATGATTCTGTGGTTGTGACTGCAACGCCAAATTTCCTCAGTCACAGAGTACCTTATGTAACTGCTAAGCTCTGCTCATATTTAAGAAACAAGCAATACATTGTATGGATGCTTTTTTTTTTGGTGATTATCATGTAGAACCACTTAATGGTAAATAATTTCAAATTCCCATATAAAAATATCATTCGTTATTTTTCAGCTAAAACTAGCTTACCCAATCAAAAAGAGTCACAACAAGTCAGTGTTTCAGAGGACTTCTGTCTATAGTGTCAATAAACAAATGCCAGCTCAGAAACATGCAAAGAATGCTCGTAAATGGCACTGCCAGGTTTCACAGGTTGATTCAGACAACTAGTTTAGTCTCATGTGAGACTCTCATGTGAGTCAACATTTGAAAAGTTGGGGGTTTTTAAGCACAAGAGTTTAAAGAGGAACTAGCCTAGAATTTCTGTCAGCAGTCAGGTTCTATGCCGTGTGAAAGGGATTGTCTACTCAAAATAGGAATGTGCATATGTAATTATTCTGGAGCAAATAGTTTTCAAGCACTATAAGTGCCTGAAGTCTTCAGGCGTACATACATACTTTGCAAAGTGGAACATTCTAAACTTCTTCTTCAGAAAGAAAACCAGGAGCCACAAAGCTTAGTTGACCTTTTCCTATTAACCTTCATTTCATTTCTTGGAGGTAATAAATCAAGAGTAATTGCATACGGAATTTCAATTAATTTAAGAGTAGCTTATGTAACATTGGTTTTCAGAACTAGAGATCCTGCAATAGATAGAACATTATGGGACAATAAGGGCAGTCAGCACACCAGGTTCTGGCTTTGTGTTTGTTCAGATTTTAGTAAATGCTACAGCGAGGAACTATATTGTGCTTGTGTTGGATCCTATTCATGCTTTTAAAGTGTTTCTAAAATATATTCAACCAACATTTTATGATGTTTCTCTTTTCCCACTAAGCGTGCAGGCATTTGTTTTCATTATCTTTGATACTGTATTTTTTGTAAGAATAACTAATGAGATATGCTGTTAACCACCCAAACTACTTTTTGGATGCCCCTGTTTGTTTGGGTTTATTGTTTTTTGGGTTTTTGTTAGTTTGTTTAGTTGTTGGTATGGTTGGGATTTCTAAGAAAAAAGTCCTGTTCAACCAAAACATCTTTCCTCTGTATTAGGAAACATAGTTCTTTAAGATTCCCAGTATTCATTTCCCTGATTCTCTTGGTCACATGAGGTTTAATTTAATGGTCTTTCAAATCTCATGGAAACAAATTCAGTAGAACATCAAAACCTGTAAGTCACTGGAGTTACGGAGTAAGATTGCAATGAGAGTTAGATGATTTCATGGGTCTTTATTTCTATTTCCTATGACACTTTTTCATATTTAAAATTGATTCTGCAGGTACCAGCCTGGTGGAAGATACCTGTCAATGTCTCGAAGCAAAATATTTGATGATGTCTAAGCTCATCAAAGCTAAAGAAAATTCAGTGGAAATCTAGCTCCTACTCATTGCTTGGAAAATACTCTATTTGTGATATATCTGAACCATCAAAGACTCTTTAAAAAAAATATGAAGGAACAACTCTTTTGGAAATGCACGTGTATGATAACTTCACCACTTGTGATAGAAATAAGCTTCTGCTCTTGTAGATACTGTTGTGCATCAGTGTGGGCTTTTGTGTCATGACCAAAAGGAGAAAACTATTTAAGGTTAATAGATGGTAAACTCGTAAATACACCTAGGGCTCAACTTGAACTGTAATAGTCTAAGTTTGGGGAAAAGATTTTTTTTGGAGGTTTTTTTTGTATATTAACCAATGCTGAGAGCGCATATTGATGCATCCAAAGTGCAGTTATATCGATTGATATAATAAACACTTTCTATAATTTTTCTATTTTAACTTTATGCATAGTCTGCTGAAGAAATCTAAGGCTTCTTTTACCTTCAGTGGTATTTGAATCAGACCCCATATAAGAAGAAAGCCTGAATGGCAGGCTTTCTTCATATAATCAGAAAATATGAGTTCCAGCATTTAGAAGGTGGCTGTGAAGGAGATGGTGACTGCCTTTTTTAGAAGGAGTCACATGGAAAAGACGTTGTGGGCACAAGTTACTCCTGGTGAGATTCCAGTTGGACACAATTGGAAATTTTTGCACAATTAGAACAATCAGCCACTGGAATAATCTCTCCAGAGAAGTAGTGGATTCCCCAACACTGGACACTTCTAAAATTTGGCCGGACAAGGTGCTGGGTCATCTTGTCTACAGTATGCTTTTGCTGAGAAAGGTTGGACTGTAAAATCATAGTCACAGAATGGTTTGAGTTGGAAGGAACCTTAAAGATCATCTAATCTCACCCCCCTCTGCCATGGGCAGGGACACCTTCTAGACCAGGTTGCTCAGGCCTCTATCCAGGCTGGTCTTGAACGCTCCCAGGGATGGGGCATCCACAAGTGCTGTGTGGCAATCTGTGCCAGTGCCTCACCACCCTCACAGTAAAGAATTTCTTAAGAGATCTAATCTAAATATGTCCTCTTCCAATTTGCACCCATTTCCCCTTGTCCTATCACTACAGCTCTGAAGAAGAGCCCCTCTCCAGCTTCTCTGGAGGCACGTTTAGACACTGGAAGGTTCCTGTGAGGTCTCCACACAGCCTTCTCTTCACCAGTCTGAACAGCACTAACTTCCTCAGCCTGTCTTTCATTGAGGGAGGTGCTCCAGTCCTCCCATCAACTTGGTGGCCTCCTCTGTACTGGCTCCAGCAGGTCCCTGTCCTTCCCATGCTGGGATCCCAGAGCTGGATGCAGGGCTCCATGTGGGTCTCAGCAGAGCAGAGGGGCAGAATCCCCTCCCTCCCCTGCTGCCCACGGGGCTCTGGATGCAGCCCAGGACACGTTTGGCTCTCTGGGCTGTGAGTGCCATGGCCAGGGCATGTCCAGCCTCTCACCCACAGCACCCCCAAGTCCTTCTGGGCAGGGCTGCATTCATTCTCTGCCCAACCTGTAAGCTGTGCCTGGGATTGCAATGACCCAGGCTTGCTTTGCACAGAACCCACTATCAAGCCTGTCTGAGTCCCTCTGGATGGCGCCCCTTCCCTCCAGTATTGGCAGCATCACACAGCTTGGTGTCAACAGATAATCCTTGAGGTTCCTTCCATCCTGGTATTCTATGATTCTGTGAAATTTTTTGGCATAAATTTTGGAGTGATGTGTGTTGGTCAAGAAAGGCTGTATTTTTTCTTTTCCAACATTATATGCAGATACATGATTTTAGCATGTGTAAATAGTTGAAATTGAGTATGGACCCAAGTGTCACTGTCATATGAGCATATGTGCAATAGCAAGAATACATTATTGGAGATACAATGTCTGCTTAAGATCTTTACAGATGTAATGATTCAAAATCTTGGCACACTAGTGTTTTTGTAACTGTAAAAGAAATATACTATAAAATGGAGTTAAATATTGAAACGGTAATTTGCACGCACCTCAGGCACGGCTTCAAACTGTAGAGTATTTCTTTAAAAGAAGGGGAATACATAGCATGACTAGGTAATGGTAAACACTTTTAATACCCTAAATACCCTGGTTGCATTATGTATCAGTTTTTAAGGTGCCTGTATTTTGCAGTAAGTTGTTGCAAAAAGAATAATACTTTGCCATTCAAAAATGCCAATTATTAACAGTGTAAAAAAGCTTCACATTAATTTCATTAGTGTAGGCATATTTCTAAACCGTAGTTAGTTGAAAGAATTTTCAAATGTAATCATAAGGTAAAAGATGTGGTCAAATTCATGATAACTTTGGTAATTTGAATAATTTAAAATGTTGCTTTTTTCCAGTTTGTCTGAAGTCTTTACCACTTGGGAGCTTTCTTATGTGCTTATTGCAAAGTTATGTCAAAAACTGAAAGAGAACATGTTTCTATCATACATTCTTTATCATGCTTAAAAAACAGACATCCCTTAAACCAGCTAGGAATGAGTTATTCTGAAAAGTAAGTTTTCATGAATGGCATATTCTACTAATTTTTTTAAATAGTCTGTGTTTTCTCAAGTAATTGTTAATGGGGATCTAACTCTACCTCCTGTGATTTTAGTATATGTGTTCTAACAGTAGTGGTATTTGTACTACATTGATCTGCCTGTTTTAAAACACTGAATTGTTACTATGAAGAAGAAAAAATATCTCTATTTGTATAGAAATAATTATATTAATAAATGGGCAGACATACAGTAATTGTCAGTTTTGTTCTTAGGTGAATACACTGAACGTCAGCCATACCCACAGGCTTTCAAGCTCATGCAATTTCCAGATTACTCATATGAGGACACTTTTTAGTTTGAGTATTTTGTGTTTGTAAAAGCTTGTTCCAAATCTTAGGCTGGAATCTTATCAGGGACTGGAAGTTGAGAAAATGAGTCTCTCTTTATTTGGATATTTCTTTAGCAATTCTATGTTAGCACCTATTTAATTTATTTTGAGCTACTTAGTAGTGCTATCCTGAATTCAGCCTTATATTAAATGGGTCGTATGTGTTCTTGGACGCCCATCCCCGTGAATGTTCTTAGACTCTGTATTTCTGTTTTAAAAATTTGTATCTCATTTAATTGCTCAGAGGTTTATTTATAAAAACCTTTGGTGGAAATAAGTCAAATTCTCTCTTTAACTGTTGAGATGTCAGTGCAAAGGGATCTAATTCAGTGCCAGAAGAAAAGCTATAGAAGGAGTGTCTGTTTTTCTGAACGCCTGTGAAGTAACCTTACCTAGCCCCTGGTGACCAGACAGTTGGATTGAGCCTTCTTGGGGCCTGGTTTTTCCCTTTTTTGTGAGATGGCTGCAAACAGAATTTTCAGGGGAAGCATGGTCAGGATTTTATACACAGCAGGTAACTAGTCCTTGGTGCAGTTTTCACTGGAATACAGTAATTTCAAGAGTTGACTGTATAAATTAATGGCACTGGGATTTTAGATTCTAACATAGATGTTCTGAGCTCATTCAGGTGGGAATGGGAATCCACTCACATTTTTGATGTTGCAGTGGAGTAAGGGCTCCAATTTTTGAGCTCTGAAAAGCTCTAAAGAGTTCTCTGTATTGTGCTTGGCGATGCCGGTTGTCACATCCTACCTGGATGCTGTTTGGTTAAACAAGGAGTAGGTAAGTGAGGTCAGGTTTCATCTGTAGTGTGCATTTCTGACCAGCAGTTATCCATGCTCTAATTATGTGCAATTTGTTGGCTAATTAATTTAAAGTGTGTTTGAAAACTCCATATGGTTCATATCACTAAATCTGGAAGACTTTGAATAAAGAAATAGGGCGTACAAGTATAGAACAACATTGTAGAAATAAGGGATATGCCTGCACAACGTTGGCCATTCACTTGACCTAGTTTCAAACAAGTTTGTTTACTGCTAGTACACGTAATGCAGAACTTGTCTAGTGGCTATGTCCCTAAGGATTTACCCCACTGCAGAGAGGGGTGGATGCCCTGTCCCTGGAACCATTCAAGGCCAGGCTGGACAGGGCTCTGAGCACCCAGATCTAGTTGAAGGTGTGCTGGCTGATTGCAGAAGGGTTGGACTTTACAGGTCCCTTCCAACCCAAACTGTTCTGGGATTCCATGGTGCTTCCCAGCCAGATTGTGGCAACTCTTGATGGGTTACTTGCTGCTACAGCTCCAGTCCCATCAGCACTGCAGCTACATGAAATTAAAACTAGCTTTGATATATATAAGCAGTGACTGTACTGTAGGTTAATGGTGTTCCCGTATCACATTTGATGGTCCAGATTAGGTGATTTTAAATACAATTCCCTTGCAAACCATGCTTTTGGGAACTGAGTGTTAACGTATTTTTCTCTCAGTGTATATACAGAGTCATATTTATTTGCAGCTAAAGAATGTCAATTATGTATTTCTTTATTTCACTTCCTGAATTACTGAGCAGTTAGTGTATACATTTTGCCATCATTTCTGCAGTTTTCTCTCTATCAGTGGACACCAAGAAAACCCCCCAAAACACCAAAAATCCCACCCAAGTTAAGTACAAATGTTTGAATGTCTTCCTGTCAAAGATTTAAATGAGTGAAAAGAATGTGTGCAAGTTTCAATGAACTTCAAAAAGCGGCGTGAAAACAATACCTAATCAGTGTTGGAGTTCATAGGAAGTATGGATAGCAAAAAGCTGAAGTCACACTTACTGCTCCTACTAGATTTGTAGTTCTCCTTTTCTTTAATACATATTTTGATATGTATATTGGGAAGTAAGTCCCCTACTCTGCTAAAGAGGGGTGCATCTCTCAGCAGTGAAGTGAGGGAGTCTTTTTATGAGGGAAAGTAAAGGATTTATAACTTCTAATCTGTTCTCACAGTGACACTTTGGGCAAACAACAGCATAGCTTCTTATTTAACTACAGTAACGTGTTAAGAAAAAAATAAACTTTATTCTTCTGTAAATTACACTACTGGAAAAATCATGGTATATAATCTGCCTTTATTTTGCAATCAAGTGCTTGTAAAGTAGTCATTAACAGTATTAATAGGAATGGTGGAAAGCTGCTGTCTTTTCAATATTTATTCATGCTATTTTAAGATACAACATGAACAATGATTTTTACATAGGAAGTATTAAAAAAAAATTACTATGATTTTCTATAATTATGGTAACTTGTATTTTATTAAATTTGTCTTGGAATACTGTAAATATTATGTGAAAAATACTACACTTTGTTTCGGTTTTCATTATTGCTTTAATTACTTGAAATCAGAGGGGCATTCATAATACCAAATAGAGATCACTTTATGAAGGAAAACTTTTTATGAGGCTTCTTAAAGAAATCTGACTGGTTCATTACAGACAAATAGGTGCATCTTAATTATTAACAAAAGCACTACTAAGGGGATATATTGTGTCCTAGCTTTTTAATTTTTCTTTGAAATTCAAAAAATTGTTACTTTTTTCAGAGAAGCTTAGTTGTGAATCTTGTAAACTTTCTGAAACTTTTACATTCCTTTTCCCTAATGGGCTCTGCAGGAATATGTACTGCTTCTTTGCAGTTACCTAATACTAGCTGTGCCTCTAATTAAGTAGTCTAATCTGAAGCTGAGACACTCCTACACCATTTGATTATGTTCACAGAAATTCAGCATTCCTAGCAAAAAAAAAAAANTTTTATTATGTTCACAAAAATCCAGCATACCTAAGAAAAAAAAAAAAAAAAAAGCACGTTGAACTAGATCCCTTTTAAATACACTAATTGCTGCTGTTGATTTTATTGCATTACATTGGTACCCTCTGTTTGGGTCATATGGTAAGCCCAACCAGGTTTATTCTTTGTTTCTCTTAGAATGCATTGGAATGTAGTCCTCAGCATGCTTTTGTGTGCATGTGTGTGTTTTAGTTGTAATTGACAGGCAATAATAATATACAGCAGTTATTTCCTCAGGATAATGTTATATTTGACATATTCCTGTGAACTGTAGTAGTTTCAGAGTGATAGCTTAGCTGTCACTGTGGAAATTAATTATTTTCTATAGAAGGACATGGTGTTTCTGTAGAGGTATCTGGAAGATAAGGGAATTCATTTGTAAGTATAGGTTTAGTAAAAGACCTTCATTCTCCAGTGTATATTAAGATAGGCTGTAGGAGTGCTGCTTATGGATAGACTATCTTCTTTTGCCTTATGATACAAGTCTGTATGCATAAATACCTTGTTTTGAAATTCACTGAGTTATACATTTTTCTCTATAGTGTTCTGGATTACTGTTGTACTGGATAATATTTTTGAAATGTGTGTTACAATATATATAGTCAAGTACTTAAGTTGGCATGAAATAAATCATTTCTGCAATACATTTTCCCTGGTGTATTTTAGATATTCATACTTCTCTGAGCTGTTTTTGAAAGTGGTCTTTTAGAGAAATTTGACATACTTCTTTTTTCCAGGTAAAAGTTATATTTATACTTCAGAATACCACTAGAAAACCAACCTTGTTTTGGTTATCATTTTGAATCTTCTTGAAGGCAGATTAAAAAGGGAAATTGAGAAGAATATTGCATACCTGATGTTGTCAGGGAAGCCTATGAGGACCCTGTGGGCTCCTGGGATTAACTGGGTGCTGGGTATTTCTGTGGGGCATAAAGTGGGATGAAAGGTAGGGTCCCTACATCTCTCCCTCTTTTCTGTAAGAACTCAAACTAGGACATAATTCCTTCTAGTTGATCCAGGCCACTGGTGAGAATAAAGGCAACAGACTGATCCACTGCACCTGTGAGGAGACGGGCACAGTGAAAAAGGAGTTGACTCCATCTCATCTTCTAATACTTGCATATTTATTGCTTTTATCTTCCCTACAAAAAAAAAGGTTAAAGAAGAGAAAGATTTTTTTTTTTTTTAATTTAAATATTTTAGTGTCTCTGTACAGCTACAGAGTAAGTTGAGGGAGGTGATACTGCCCTACTGCTCTGCTCTGGTGAGACCCACCAGCACTGCATCCAGCTCTGTGGTCCCCAGCATAAGAAAGCCATGCATCTGTTGGAGCAAGTCCAGAAGGAGAGACACAAAGATGATCAGGGGGCTGGAGCACCGCCCCTGTGAGGAGAGGCTACATTGGGTTTGTTCAGCCTAGAGAGGAGGAGGCTCCGNCCAGCTCTGTGGTCCCCAGCATAAGAAAGCCATGCATCTGTTGGAGCAAGTCCAGAAGGAGAGACACAAAGATGATCAGGGGGCTGGAGCACCGCCCCTGTGAGGAGAGGCTACATTGGGTTTGTTCAGCCTAGAGAGGAGGAGGCTCCGGGGAGATCTCACTGCAGCCTTTCAATACCTCAGGAGGGGTTTACAACAAAGAAGGGGCCCACAAGGGATAATGGTTTTAAACTGAAAGAGGGTGGATTGAGGCAAGATACAAGGAAGAATTTTACAATGAGGGCAGTGAGACACTGGCACAAACTGCCCAGAGAGGTGGTGGATGTCCCATCCCTTGTAACTTTCAAGATCAGGCTGGAGGGGGCTCTGAGCACCCTGATCTAGCTGAAGATGTTCATGTTCATTGCAATGAAGTTGGAACTAGATGACCTTTACAGGTCTCTTCCAGCCCAAACTATTCTGTGATTCTGTGAGTGATCTTCTGTGTATGTTTTTACTTTTTTTCCCAGAGGTGGTTTGAATAGTGAATCATTCTCCAGGTAGTTAACCAGCCACATTCTTCCTCCAGACTTAGTGTCATAAGTAACTACTCTTGAGTCTACCAATCTACCATCTGTGCAGTTCAGATGATGGGAATTATTCAGTACTAATTTTCAGTTATTTCTTGTCCTATGTTTATTTGCTCAGAGAGCAATATAAATTCTGGTGTTTAGTTGTTAGCAGTTGCTAATGAAACTACATTTAGTGTTCAGTGAATTTTACATTTTCTGAAATACTATCTGCCTGACTGAGAATTACCAGGCTTGTGAATTAACCCTACCCTTCCCTCTGCAGCTCCACCTGCACAGTGCCGTGGTGCTTGTTCATCCTGGTCTCTCCTCTGCATGCTGTGAGAAAGATCCTTACCTTTTCTCTCCCTAAACATCCTGTCTTTCACGTCTTGTTCTGCGTTGGTTCATTACACGCCATTGCCTTCAGGATTTTTTGAGAGCTTTATCAGAAAGCCAAAGCTGGTCAGGGCCCAGCTGGGAGAGGAAACAATTTCTCTTCCCTGCTCGGGCAGCATGACCTGGACTGCAAAGAGAGATTCAGCTCATGAACAGAGGTCAGGTATTGGAGTGCTTTATGAATGTGGGCTGCGCGCAAACACAAGAAAAGCTCTTGGGTTCCTCCCACAGAAACATCTGGTTAAAACTGGAGTTGCTCAGTCAACATCAAAGCAAAATGTTGTGCTGTAACTGAGGCAGTGCCTAGGCATGTCTGTGGAAACCTGCTAAGCCTTTGAAGTGAATACTTATAGTTAAACAATTCACCGTCAAAAAAATAATTTCCAAAGTTTAGGAAAGGTCATGTATTCTAAGTAAACTTCGTGGAGGCCAGATGCTGGTGGGAATTTTTCTCCTGTATTCTCTGTTCCTCTTTTCCCCCAGAGGCTGCTCCTTCCATAAGCATTTGTACTCCTATAAAAACATCATGTTTTTTATTTTGGAACATTTTTCTGTTTTTAAATCTATGGGAATCATGAAGAAAACGCAAAAGTGGTATATGACTCCCAACATGTTTCAGTGAGCAAGCAACAGCTTTCAAGCGTAGGTTTCACAAATAACTACCAGATCTATGGCAAGAGGCCCGTGGCAACCAGTGTGGCACAGCACCACCCCCTCCAGGGACAGCCTGTGTGTCACAGTGTGTGGAAAGGAATGGGGCAAAGCCAGCCTAGGGCAGAGAGAGACAGGACAAAGGAAGTGGGTTGAGAGGCAAAGCAAAGCATGGGAGAGTATTTGAGCAGTAGTGGGAAGGGAGGTGTGGCTGCTGGCTCCTGGCATGAGTTTGTCACCTTTTGCTGTTCCCAGCCTCACCGTGTGTTTTCTGTAGGAACTCTGATAGCAACATGCTGATGGCTGGCCCCTGAGGCCTAAGAATATGTAGCTTAGATTGCAGAGGAGTTACAAAAGCCTGTGTTGGGCTCAGTACTGTGCAACCACCTTGCAGCTTTTGCCTCTCATTTCTGGTGTCAAACTCAAGCACTGCTCATGGCTTGAAGTTAGGAGTATCCTGACATAGGGAAATTGGGGAAGTGATTTGGAGAGAGTGTGAGCAATTGCTGTGCAATTCAGAGCACCAAAATAAAACACTTACCTTGTGTTTTTGCCTCTCAGTTTGGTGGTGGGCTGGGAAGACATAGTGGGAGTCAGGCTTTTTGAACTAATGCTTAGAAGGGCTTCACAAATCACTAAGAACTTGATTTCTCTGAGCAATAAACATTGGAGAGATTGTGGTTAAAAACTTGATCACTAATGGACTGTAAGGCAGTAGGCAAGCCAGTGCAGAACAGGAGGACTGGGATCTGCAGGCCCAGGGGAGCAAGTGGCTGGGCAGTGTCTGTCCCACGTACCCACAGAGATGGGAACCCTCTGCTAGAGGGGATGACAGCATGAATTATGGTGAGTGTACCCCCTTTTGTCGGTTCTGAGTGATTTGGAACAAATTTAGATCTAGAAATAAATAAAAACCTTAAAAACACTTCCAGAAAATGGGATGAACTTGTTTCCTTGCTGCTGAAATATAGCAAATATTCAGTCACAGTTTACTGGGAACAATAACACTAATGAGCCTTAGGAACTGCCAGGAGCCATAATTACTAATGAGCTATAACAATTAACAAGCTTGATTCTACTCTCATTGAAATGAAGGCCTTTGTCAGCAGCAGTAGCTAACCATGTCTTATGTGGTTATTTCTCTGGGAACTGTTAATGTGTTTGACTGAGCTCATTAGCATATTCAAATAAAGAACAAATATGATACCAGTCATTACATTAGCTATAGATTCTATCCACTGGAGCCCATAGCTTGTTGATCCTTCGGAGGGATCCAAGCTGTAATGTTCAGTGTGGCAATTTGAGCTTATCTACCACAGGGCAAGATGACACTTCCATTTACTTTGGAGTAGATATGCTGGTAAATACTAAACCAGCATTCCTTCAGAAAAGTATGTTCAGGAACAAGGCTGAGAATAGCTGGCCCAATGTCACAATGAAGAAATTTGAGCTTTTGATTTTTGCTCTGAAGTCTTTTAGTACTTGCAGAGAACAATAAAATATCACAGTTGGCAAAATTTTTCTTGGGTTCCAACAGTACAGTGTTAGATTCAAAAGTTGTTTCCTTGGATGCTTGCTTTCGAGATATTTTTCATTTCTCTGTTACTTTAAAATCAAGTACTCCAACACTCTCTGCTGTCTTCCACCTTAGCTTCTGCCACACGATCAGGAAGAGCACTGTAGCAACTCTTACCCTATGTAGAGTCAAGTTCGTGTTGGATTTGATTTTCCCTTCTTTGGCAACATTTTCAAATTTGCTGTGTGACCTCCTGGTGACAGAAAGTGATCCTAAAAAGATGCAAAAAACTTTTCTTCGCATGGCTCCAGAAGTCCACACCTAAGTAGGGATGATCTACAGAGACACAAGACACAGGAGTGTCCATCCCAGCTAGTGGCTTGCTTGCAATAGGGCACTCTGCCACAGCACACACCTTAATTTTCTACATCAGCGCAGGAAGGGTTTAAAAACATCACCTATGTTATGCCAGGCTTCTCCTTCAAGAAATGAAAGTCTTTGTGCATAATATTGGTATGCCAGTTGATTCATAAAACTCAGGTAGTGCTGAACTTCTATTTGTCATGGAAGAAAAGCATGACTCTAACTGGGTTCTATTGCTTCTGTACATTTTAAATATATTGCTTTTGTACATTTTAATTGCTACTGCCTTGTCAAATCTATAAATTGTGATTTCTTTAAATTTTAATGGTTTAGAAGTTAATGAAGTTAGCTAACTCTTCAATTAACATTTTTGAAAAGAATAATAAAAATATATTTAGAAAATATCCTTGATTCTTGTTACCACTGCAATGCAAACTTGTAAGATTAAATGTCTTTCAGAGCGTTTCTGCTTAAGCAGGAACACATATCTTGTGTCAGCAGCCTCTTTGTCAGCTGCATGTGTGATTGTCCCACCCAAATGCTGCCCCTTCTCATCCCACACCACCACACATGCTTCTGGACTGGTTGTTGCTTTCCTTGCAACAGGAAATCATGGGCTGCTTTCCAACAGACCCCAGTTAAGGTAACTATTATTGTGTTTGAAATAACCTTGGTATTCATGTGAGGCAAAGTCCTGCCTTCCAGAAAACCATGGACAGCCTTGAAAAACTCTAGGCAGGTGCAGGTGAGCAAGATCTAATTAAATATCTCTCTGTGTGTACAGCTAGCTAGCTGTCTACACCAGCCACTCAATGAGAAACTTGTTGATGATTTTACAAGACAGATCCAAACTCACTAAACCCCTGAGCTCAGTGTAGTGATACTTTCATCTTCCTCATCAGTTGAAGAACCCATTTTCAGAGCAGTCTCCCACATTTTACAATGGAACAAGATTTGGGCAAGACCAGAGCAGAATTTTTCAAGAGGACCTCCCTCCCCTCCCTGGCAACAGTGAAGGGCTGAGCTCTTAGCATAGGCAGGAGTTCAGTGTTTGCTCTGGTTTGGATCCGAGCTGTGACATTTCACAATTTGTATGTCAGGAACCCTTCATGCATTGTCCCTTTCCAGGAAACTTTTTTAGAAAAGTCTCTAGGCTAGACAGTCAATGAATTAAGTGCTTTGTAAACTTCGCAAAAGAAGCCTCATGCCACCCAAGGGTTGCTCCAGTGTGCGCCCTGACTTCTGAGTTAAACATTAAGGCAGGGGACTAATGCATTATCCATTCCACCTGGAGATTTCTCATGCTGATGACCAGGGATGTCGCAAGCAAACATCCAAAACCTTGAGAGAAAATGTCACGCTACCCAGGGAAGAAATGTGTTGCTTTCTGTGCTTTCTTTTCTTTCCACTTGCCTCAGTTTGGGCAGCAGGCATACACTGAAATGTTGGTGTTAGAGAAAGAACTACAGTGACCTGGATTTCATACCTAGAAATGTTTTGTATTTTATTCAAAGTACAAGGTTCACCAGGGAAATACCCAGGCTTGAAACTGCAGGACTTAATTCCCTGAATGTGTTTATCTAAAATCTGTTTTATCTGCCAGCATTAGTTTTGACTGGGAATATCATGGTAAAGAATTGGATGTGAATGGGGAAGGGAGAGAGAACTTCCACTTAAAGACTTTTGAAGCCTCACGTCATTATTTGAAACCTGTTATTAAAAAAGCCACTGTCTCGGACTGTGAGGAATGGAGCTGAGCTTTGCAGGTAACCCAAGCTCCTTAAGGAACTGTACACAGAAATGACAGTGTACCTGCCCTCCACAAACCTGTCAGTGCTGCTGGAAAACCCTTCTTTATATATAGCAGTGTAGTCCTGGCCATCAGAGTACTTGGTACCTTGCCAGGGACTTGACTACTCCCATTTTAACTTCCATGATAGTTCCAGTATTTTCAAGTGGGAGACATTTCAACATACTGCCTTTAACTCAGCCTTCAATTCTTTTTCCTGTGGATTCACTAGAGACTAAAATTAATCTTTTCTTCACAACCCAGGATTAAGTAACACATGATTTTTCACCACTCTGGGATAAAAAGAGGCAAGGGGTTCACAGTTTCCTCTGATTTGAATCATGTTTGCAACAATGTCAGTCAGAGAAGGGGTTGATATCAGGCACCAAACCTCTCAGAAAGACCCACTGCCTGGGGACAAGTGTCTGAGTCCTCATCCTCCCAATTTACCCCCTTTGTCCCTAACTAAGAAACAAGCACTGTTTTGTGCCCTGTAATGACAAATCCTCCAAGAAAAGCTTGGAGCTCCAAATTTTCCAAAGGTCAAGGGCCCTCTGCTGTATTTTAGATGGGGTCTGTTCCTTACAGGCAACGAGGTACTGGTATGACAGTGCAGTGAGGAGTATTTACTTGACATTTGTGCCAAAGCACTGCTGAAAGCAGCCAAAGCAGTCCCAGGATTCCGCTTCCATCTTCTTTCTCAGTGCCAAATGCCACACTGGTGATGGCAGGACAGGGTTGTGCCAGGTCAGGCAGTGCAGGCAGGGAGCCACGTCAGAGGAAATGCTGGACTCAAACACTGGAGCTGTTGCTCAGAGGAGCCTCTTACAGTCCAGGAAGCTGCATGTCCTGGACTGCAGCATAGCACTGCAGCCTCTGTCCTTGGCAGAGACAACTGGTGGTGGACTGAATGTGCCACTCCTAGAGCTTGCATAATATTTACAATGGTAGTATAATTAGAACTAACATTTGTCTTCTAATATTCTATTCTAAGAAATGTTTTGTTACTTTTTGTGAGCTGTTTTTTTTTGGTTTTGGGTGGGTGTTTTCATTTGTTTTTTTTTCTTCTTGGCATCATCGAAACAGCCATCTTTGGTGGCATCCGGGTGGTATGACTGTTTGCACAGAAACTTGTGAGGTTTCATCCATCAGAAGATAGTGACTTCCCCCTGCAGATAACAAACATGCCAGATTATGCAATTTCTGGGTAGATAATGTTAGCAATACTTGTTAGCATTATCTGGCCTCAAATGCAGGAATGGTGTATCAGAAACATGGCAGTAATTGTACTCTGGTTTCTTGTTCACATGGCTGCACTACATCTTTCACTAGCATGAATCCATTTGAGACAGTATGACTAATTTGTTTTTAAAAGGCTAAGTCTTCAGGCAGACACTTAAATGCTGAGTTGTGGCAGTATCCTCAACCTGATAATGTGCAAATGTCCTGGTAGCTGCTAGTGGCAGGATCCCCATCAACATCAGTGTCTGTAACGGAGATGCACAAAAAGGCACAGGGCAAGAACATTCTGTTGTGTAAAGGGCTGTGGTCTGGGTGACTAACTTTAGGGAGCAGTGCAGATACCAGGCACTTCATTTCCATTGCCTCTGGCCTAACCACACAGGTTAGATGCTACACTTCTAAAATCAGCTGGAACTTTGCTAGGGAGTAAAGTTCTGACTTGACTAGTGAAAAGGATTGAACCAGAGCAGGGTCTGTAACATGTTGTAACTGGGCAAATGGAGTTAGAAACATTTGGAGAATCCCGCTACCATTTCTGCAGCATGGGGTGTGCCTACTTCTCTGAATTTCCCTGTCTGATGCCCTCTCCAGCATCTCCCTGGAGATCATCAGTGCCACCATCCAATGCTCCTTGGTCCCTTCCCACAAAAGCCATGCAGGTTTCTACTGCACTGTCGAGGTGGGGTCATGAATGATGGCCTGGGAGCAATGCTCTCCTGCTCCTGGTGGCACTCCCATCCAACCTGCTGCTAGACAAGAACACCTTTATAATAGAAAGCCTTGTGTGCCTTTGGGCAATTTAACATAGATTTTGTTCCCAGCACTTGTTAGACTAGAGGTCAGACAGAGGTTTCTTGCTTGAAACCTTGTGTGTGTGCAAGAAAAAATGTCTCACAGATAGGGCATGTTCCCTCACAGGCTGGACAGGAGGATCTATGGTGGATGACCCAAATAACTGATGTCAAAAGCTGCTGGACATCACCAAGACATACCATCACCTCTATTTTAAATAATTCTTGATTATCTGCTAAACAGGGTCAAGTAAGGGGCCTACACAAAGACGTCACTACCTGCACCCCTTAGAGATAACCTAGCTTCCCAGCTAAGAAGAAAACCACCATCCCATTTCAAGGGAAATGGTAACAGGGAGGGGCAAAGCTATATCACTGCTGAGACAGACCTCAGCTCTGTGGGTGTGAAAATAATGACACAAAACATAACAGTCTAACTTCCAATTAAAGCAGTTTGCAGCTGGCAAAATGTGTCAGGTACCTCAGAAAGATCAGGAGAAATGTTAGAGTGCCTTTTGGCTCCCTGCTAGGAGCTGAGTTTGAAGCGGCCCTCATCCTCCTCTCTCCTCCCTTGCATTATGCTTGAGGTCTTGTTTATGGGCAAAAAGAAAGAACACCTTACATATAAGTAAAGCCAAGAATTTATTGTTAATTGAGATCTGCAGAGTATATTATCTCTAATCCAAATCTAATCTCAAACTGATTGAGAAAAATAAAGAATAACAAGGCAGTTAAAACTGCAATATGGTGAAAAGTGTCAATAGTAATATTAATAATACAATTACAATACACTACTTTTTATCCATTTCTTTTAGGATGATGCTCACCCTTCCATTGTTCTTCTATGTCTTAAAGTCATACAATCACAGAACAGAATACAATGAGTTGGAAGGGACCCATCAGAATGATCAAGTCCAGCTCCAGGACACCCCAAGAGTCACACCATGTGCCTGAGAGCATTGTCCAAATGCTTCTTGAACTCTGGCAGGCTTGGGGCTGTGACCACTTCCTTGGGGACCCTGTTCCAGTGCCCAACCACCCTCTGGGTGAAAAAACTTTTTCCTGATATCCAAACTAAACTTCCCCTGACACAACTCCAGGCCATTTCCTCGGGTCCTGTCAGTGTCACCACAGAGAAGAGATCAGTGCCTGCCCCTGCACTTCCCCTCGTGAGGGAGTTGTTAGTGCAATGAGATGTCCCCTCAGTCTCAGCCACTCCTTACACAGCTTCCTCTCCAGACCCTTCATCATCCTCATGGCCATCATTTGGACACTCTCTAATGGTTTAATGCCTTTCTTACACTGTGGCACCCAAAAGTGCCCCCAGCACTTGAGGTGAGGCCCCCCCAGTGCAGAGCAGAGGGGACAATCCCCTCCCTTGCCCGGCTGGCAATGCTGGGCCTGATGCCCCCCAGGATGGGGCTGGCCCTCCTGGCTGCCAGGGCACTGCTGACTCATGTTCAACTTGCCATTGACCAGGCCCCTCAGGTCCCTTTCTGCAGTGCTGCTCTCCAGCCTCTCATTCCCCAGTCTGTCCGTACATTCAGGGTTGCCCCATCCCAGGTGCAGAGTCCAGCACCACCCCATTGCTGAGCTTCATGCAGTTGGTCATTGCCCATCTCTCTGATTTGTCTCGGTCTCTCTCCAGGGCCTCTCTGCGTTCGAGGGAGTCACCAGCTCCTCCCCAATAATACTTTTGTATCATCTGTGAACTTACTCAGTGTCCCTTTCAGTCCTGTGTCCAAGTCGTTTATGAAGATGTGGAAGAGCACAGTGGCCAAGGATGGAGCCCTGTGGAACCCCACTGGTGACAGGTCCCCAGTCTGATGTCACCCCAGTCACTGTAACCCTTTGTGCCCCACCTATGAGCCAGCTGCTCACCCATCACATGATGTGTTTATCCATCTGTGAGCTGGGCATTTTGCCCAGAAGGATCCTGTGAGAGACAGTATCAAAAGCTCTGCTAAAATCCAAAAAGGTTATATCAAGTGGTTTCCCTTGATCAGCTACGTGGACTACTCTGTTGCAGAAGGCAACCAGGTTCTACAACCAGGACTTTCCCCTCATGGACCTGTGTCAGCTGTGACTGATACCTGCATTGTCCTCCAGGTGCTTTTCAATACCTCCCAGAATAATCTTTTCCAGGATTTTACCAGGCACTGAAGTGAGACTGACAGGCATGTAGTTTCCAGGGTCCTCCTTCTTGCCCTTCTTGAAAACTGGGACAATGTTTGCAGTTAGCCAGGATCTCTCTGGATTCCCAAGACATTCATAAGTCATCAAGAGAGGCCTTGTGATGCCATCAGCCAGCTCTTTGAGGATTCTCAAATGAATCCCATCAGCCCCATAGACTTGTAGGGATCCAGCTGGAGCAGCAGATCCCGCACAAATTCAGGGTCAACAGGGAGTTGATCATTCTCACAGTCATAGTCTTCCAGCTCAGAGCACTGAGACCCCTTGGTCCATCATGGATGCTGAAGACACAGACAAAGAATGCATTAAACAAGTCAGAATCTTCAGCCTGCAGACTTAAAACTAAATCCTCAGGTTCTAGTATCCTCTCTTGGAAAATTATCACACTGATGCTCTAGGACCTGCTTGAGGTCATTTGTCTGTGTTTCCTAAGATGCAATTACACCGTTTTCTTTTTTTTTTTCACTGGTCTGCAGCTACAGGTTGCAGCTGAATTTACTGTATGTGCTTTATTCCACATACACTAAAGGCTCTTCTTTTGTTCTCTTTGTTACTCCTAAACCCAGTTTTGTCCATCTTCAAGTCCATGTTTCTCTAACTGACCACTGATGGGGAGCTGCAGGGCTCTCCACTGCCAAGTCTCTGCCCCAGATTTCATCATTTCATAGCCTATACTGCTCTAAGCTCCATGCTGTGTCTCCATCCTGGTATCTTTCAGCTCTGTATTGTATTAGGTGTAAGCATCCCCATTACTCATAGTACTAATTGTTACTTCTACCTATATAAATCTGCACCATACAAAGAAAAACAAAATTAAAATTAATTACTGTAGGCAACTCATCACTTAGAGAAATTGCTGTCACAGAAAGCAAAACAAATCTCTGGGCAGACCAAGAAAAGCTCAGACAGAGCAAGCCTTCAGGCCCTTGTCCTGAAGCTCTGCAAAACCTGGGTGCCTGTTGCTAGCAATGGCAGTGCCAGGTTACAAGGCTATCCTGCTGCACTTCTTGCCTGCCCTCTCAGAAAATTAGGCTAGCTGTCATGTGGAGGAGGCCTTTAAATTTTTATGAAGTAGTACATCCAGTGCAAGTCCATATGTCTCTAGTTGAATGTTCACTGATGAAAGAGATTATCCAGATTTTGGAAGTTTTAGAGACCAATAGCTATGAATGAAACAGCAAAGCAAGGAACTGCTGGTTTTAATTTTTAATTTCCAAATTAAACCTTTGGTGCACAAACACATATTTCAGGACCTTCCCTACCACTAATACTGCGCTGCCTAACTGGAATAAAAAATTTATGTAAAAGGCATGAGAAAATCTTCTTTGCCAAAGAATTCCCTCAGCACTGTGATTTTTTCATTTCAGTGTTTTGTAATACACAAGGGGTAGTAAGCAGATGGAACTAGTTTATATTTGCCCATTCATGTGAATTCTTTTTTAAAAAGGACTTTTAAAGTAAGATCTGTTTTGTTGAAGCCTTTAAAGTGATTGCAATAGACAGAGACAGAACAGTATAGAAAGACAACTCTAATTGGATTCCCAAAACTGCCGTGTGGGAATTTGGCAGTTTCTCCTACTCAGTGCTGACAAAGCCACAGTTCACAAGTTCTAGCTGGAGTCTCCTGGCTCAGTGGTCTGCTTCATCTGTGAAGAGCATGCCCAGACTGGATGCTGGAGGTTGATACTGGAAAAAACAATCCATGAACAAAACTAGAGGGAGCCAGAGATAGTGGAGAAGGAATCTGTGTTCATCTTTATGCCATGTGCATGGCCTGTGAGAGCTGTGGGCTCAGGTCAGTACCCCGTGCTGTGATGGCAGGTCCCCCATCCCTCTGCTGGGTGTGACTGTCTGTGGGAGACATTTGCTCCCTTGGAAGTTTTGGGGGAGTTTGACCCCAAACTCTCTTGGAAGCTTTGGGGGAGGTTGACACCAAACTCCCTCGGGCTTGCCTGGAATGTGTCAAAGACACCTACACATGCCCACTGCTCAGGCAGGGAATGCACGCCCTTATTTTAGGAGAGATACTTTCCTAGAGATCTAAAATTTAGAGACTTATGAAACTGGATGAGGTGCCAAGCAATTTTAATTCCACCAAAGCTGAAAATTAGCATGCTCACAAAGCCTAATGATGCAGCCTGGAACTACAAACCTTTAAGTCTGACTTCTCTACCAGGCAAATGGGAAGAAATGAGGAGTTTGCCAGCATGTGTCCAGGTGGCCAAGAAGGCCAGCAGCATCCTGGCCTGGATCAGTAAAAGTGTGACCAGCAGGACCAGACCAGTGACTGTTCCTCTGTGCTGGGCACCACACCTCAAATTCTGGCTTCAGTTCTGGGCCCATCACTTCAAAAAGGACATTGAAATGCTGGAGAGTGTCCAGAGAAGGGCAATGGAGCTGGAATGGTCTGGAGCACAGGTCTGATGAGGAGCAGCTGAGGGATCGCGGGTGTTTATCCTGGAGAAAAGGAGGCTCAGGGGAGATTTTATCACTCTCTACAACTCCATGAAAGGAGGATGCAGCCAGGTGTGAGTCAGTCTCTTCTGCCATGTCTTAAGCCAAAGGGTGAGAAGAAATGGTGTTAAGTTATGCCAGGGAAGGGTCATACTAAATATTGGGAAAAATATTTTTCTTTGACAGGGTGGTCAGGCATTGGAATAAGTTGCCCAGAGAGATGGTGGAGTCACCTTCTCTGGAAGTGTTCAGGAGGCATCTGGATGCGGCATTTGGGAATATGTTTAGGGGTGATTATTGTGGTGCTGGGTTGACAGCTGGACTCAATGGTCTTGAAGGCCTCCTCCAACCTTGATGATTCTGTGATTCTGTCACTCTGAGGACCGTGCTTAGATCTTTGTCTCCTGTTCTTCTTGTGCATGTGCATCTGTGCTATGTAGGGCAACTTGGCCTGGTTGCCAGCAGTGCTGTTTCCAGTGCTGGAAAACTGTTAGGCCCACCCCATACCTCTCCGTCTCCTCAGGCTTTGGTCACAAGTCCCAGCAAATCGGTGTTAAAGCCCTCGTCACAAGGTTGGCAAGCCTGTTGGCAGAGACACCCTTGCTGGACTTTTACAACCACATCACCTCTTTCCCTCCAGTCCTTATTGATGACTGACGATGCATTCATCTGTTTTAAGACCTGACTGTGTCTTCAGTGTGCTGACTCATCCCTCGGTCTCTTCTTCACAGCCAGAGAAAAGAGATGTTCACGGAGGCAACAGCAGCTCCCGTGCTGAGGTGGCACCATCTCAGGCCTGCTGTGCAGAGGAGCCTGGCAATAGCTCATCCTCTGGGTGACAGAAGTCACTTCTGAAATGCAGAGGCTGTGGAGAGAAGAGGCTCTGGGACGTCACGAAGCTCTCTAGAGTGATGGTGTATCACCAGCCATGCTGATGAGTATCCCCAGCATGCTGAGTGCTGAATTGTGCTGCCATGTCAAGCATGCCCTGGCTGGGAAAAGCATCCAGCTCACATACCACCAGTACATTTCTGGAGTCAGGAACCAAAACAGTTCCTGCTAATTTGGAGAGGAAGCTCCAGTGAATAACAAGAAAAGAATACATCCCATTTGTGGTTGTTTAAGGAACGGTACCACACAGGCTGAAGTCATAGCTGCAGTCAGTTTGGCTCCACGGGCTGGCAGGCGCAGCGCTCCCCGCCCCGGCAGCCAAGGCAGCTCTCCCCTCGCCGCCCCCCCGGGCACTCCTGCAGCAGCGCTTGGCCTGGCTCTGCCCTCTCCCGTACGGCTACCGACATTGCTTCCCACCACCTTTCCTCTCCGGCCTAATGGTGCCTGCGTGACCCCAGATACCTGTACAAACCCACATTTCAGAGAACTGGGAGGGTTGTGAAAAAATGATCACCACTCCCCCTCTTGGCATATGCCTGTGCCAAGAGCAGAGACTTCACAACCGCTCTTCCTTCCCCAGGCCATCCCAGCACTTTGTGATCGTCTTCAGGGAGGCCTCTCTGAGGAGCAGCTTGCTGAAACCTTCTACTCTCTGGTTTTGGCTCCCTGCTCTCTGCCCCCTTCAGTGAGGACAGATTGTTCTGGTTGTTGTTGAGGCAAGCTGCAGACTGTTCTTGTTCTATTCTTCGCTACTTCCCCCACTTTGCAATGATTAAGAACAGCTTTTCAGCATCAAAAGGTATTTGATCCCACTAAATGCTGGGCCCATTTAACTGTTTTCTTCTGTGGACAAAAGAGAGAGAGGGTTGAGCACAGAAGTTTCTCATGCATGTCAGACCTTCATTACGTTTTTTCACTGTGGTTAACAGAAAATTGCCAATATTTTTGAGAAATGTAGTAGAACTAAAAAACTGTAACACCTACAACATTGTTTTTTCCACTTGGCCTGAAATATTCAAGAACTTAAATTGACATTATTTCAAGGCACAGGATAAAAATAATAAATTTTTAGCAAATATTAGTTGCTTAACTTCTTAAAAACTGAAATATCTAGTGTTTTCATTTTCCATTCTCCAACTGAAAACAGATTTGTGGTAGATTTTCAAGAAAAATAAAAACTTTAAAGATAGCTGCCTCTTTTTCTGGAACGCTCCTGGTCGCAAATCATCTTCAAAAAAACTTGTCAAGTGCATTTAGCATCTGACATAGCATTAAAAAAACCAAAACCTGTTTGTGCTTCAAAAGAGCAAGGGAAAAAGGCAAGTAAAGGTAAGGGTTAGGAATGCTGTAATTGCATAGCCAGGCAGAGCAATCCATCACACTGCTGCTGGCAGTGTGCACCCTCCAGGCTGAAAACGCTCCTCAGCCCAGAGGGGCGAGCTGAGGGTCACTGCTGTGGGGTCAGACCTACGCAGAGACTGGGCTGGGGCTCTGCTACTGAGCAGGTCTGGGGACAGGACCCAGCAGGCAGGTTGGTGGTGACCACAGTCTTAGGAACTGGCTCAGTAGCGGGACCACAGTCTGTGTGTGCCAGCTGGTCTCTGGTCTGGAGAGCAGACAATTAATTTCAGCTGGATAACTACAAACCACACAGGGAGAGAGCATTTTTGGATATAAAAGGATTTTATTTAGAGTCAGAGTTCAGCTGGGTTGGGAACTAGATGACCTGTAAGGTCCCTTCCAACACAAACCATACCATGATTCTGTAATGTAATTGGATTACAGCTTGGTTTAAAATCAGAATACTTTTCCCTTGACAATGTACTTACCATGGAGTTTCTTTTTTAGTGTATGTGAAACTTTCTTAATTTTAATGGCAGGAAAAAACCACAAAGGCTTATCCTATAAAATTAGTCCTCTTTGCTGCATAGTGTTCTGGGACTTCGTGGTTGCTATTTTTTTTTTTAACCTCTATTCCACACAAACAATCCTGCTGATTTCCCTACCAAGGACAAGCAGATATGCTCATATCTGTTCTTCTCATGGCTGAAGAGCTTCTCCACAACAATGGTCACAGGTGGCACATTAAGGAACAGTGCTAGAACTTGTAAACTAAACTGCAAAACAACCAGAGCCATTTTTTTTTGAGACACTTCTTATAAAGCTTATAAGGCATTTCTTATACCTTCTCTCCTGCCTAAATTCAACATGAAATCTGAATTTTTAGAAACTTCAATTGACTTTAATTGACCTATCATGAGTTTATAGACCATGTTAGGCCTCATAGTATATTTTTCTTAGAAGATTCAGTCCAGTACTGAACTACAAACTGAGCAGACAGTTTCAACTGTTCAGACAAAATCAACAATCATAGGGGTGTATGTATTCAGTGCTAGTTAGAAAATGATGAGGAGAAACTTTAGAGTTCTGATGAAATCCCTATATCCTTTATGATAAATTCTGAATTCTCTGAACTCTGCTTACAGCTTTGTGCACAGTAACAGAGCAGGTGCAACCAAATAAATTTCATCACACCCTGATGTAATCTGAGACACCTGAAAGACCGTTAATAATTTTTCAGATTGGTAACTCATTAACCATCTCAGAAAGGGCACAGACCAGGTTCCAGAGGAGCGCAGAGTAAACATCCATGTCTGTATATGCCGGGGCTCACTGGCAGAGGGAAGGAAAGGCAGCAGAAGGCAGCTGAGTATTCAGATATTAAATTATTATTTTGCTTTCAAGAGCCCATCCCTGTTGTTTCAGTCTTCTGCACCCCTCTGAAAGTCAATGCAAATTCTCTACCTGAAGAATTTCTTAATTGAGGTGGGAGGCCGAATTCCAAGGACCAAACTGTTGTTCACTGAAAACCATTTCTCCAGCCCTCAGTGCCTCTGTTTTGTCTTTGCAGAATGTGTGGATGGGCAGCCGCCCAGATAATGTTCATAGCCCTTCATATCTTCTGCATTCCCAGGAGGTTTCTGGAGATCGATTCACAAAACAAAGATAGTGGATGGAAGGATGTTACATTTTCACAAAGGCAGTATTTCTGAATCAGTAAATGATTAAATAAGCATTGTTCCCTGCTTGTGCATTAATGTGCAATCAGCTGCCAGATGAGAGATATAAAAGCATATTCTAAGTCTTGCACAAGCTTCGGTTTAGTACCAGGAAGTACCTGTCGATGAGAGATAAGCAGCCTGCCAGGATGCAAGTGGTATTAGTCTAGCAATTGCCTAAAATAATTTTCTGCTTTTGCTGGGAAATGATGCACTTTTTCATTCTTGCTCAGTGTTTCATCCATGGCCAGAACAGGGCTCTCCCTTCATTTCTGACGTGCTCTCACACTGACTTGTACATGCTGCCTTTGCCATCAGCCTTGATCTTACATGTTCACCTTGCTGCTGGCCTCCCCAGAGGGCCATGGAACACACAGAGGCTATTTCTTACCCCTGAGGAGTCTATCAACATCCTGATTCCCTACCAAAGCGTTACATTATCATACTGACCATGTTTGTGACCTTCTGCAAGACCGAGTTACTAATAGCTGTGTCTAGGCAGAGAGCAATTTTTCCTCATCATATGGGTGTTTAACCTTTTCAGCTTTCTTCTTGCTGCAAATGAACACAAGCTCAGCATCTCCCCAGAGGTTCTAACCACCAGCAGGTCTTCAAAGCGTCAGGTAATCATCAGGAAAAAAATATGGTGGTGAGGGTTTTTTCTTTGTGAAACACAACCAACAGTCTTTTACTTACATGCTTCTACTATGTTTTGAGTAAACAATCGAACCAGAGAATTTTTTCAACCCTATCAACTATGAAAACAGAAACATGTTCTAGAAACACAACCCTGCACCAGGCCTCCAGGGCAATGCAGCACTTTCCCACAGCCACTTTCCCTCGGTCTTCTCGCTCAGCAGCACAAGGGGTCTCCCACTCTCCAGCCCATGTGGGCTGAGATAAGAAGAAAAGGCACTATTTTTAAAAGAGATGAAACAGAAAGGCTCTCAAAACCCTACAGCAATTGTCCAGGGAAGCAGCATAATTGCAGGTTGTGCCAGCCACAGCCTCCGGTGTCACCTTGGAGACCAGCTGGTAAACTCCAGGCCTCCCAAAAAAGGGGGGCCAAGGCAGCCGGGTGTGTAAACAAGTAAAACGAGATGGATAAGGAAGCTTTGCAGTGAGGCCACAGCCCATTATCACCTGAACTTGTTGCTTGAGCCCGGCAGCAGGGAAGAAAGTGAGGCACAACACCATCCCAGCCCCTTGAGCATCTCCCCAGTCCTGAGTGGAAACCCAGGTTCAGGATAACATTGCAGGTATTGGATTTTTTTCTCCTTTTTGCTACCTCACAGTGAGTTTTTCTGATCAGCCAAGACCAGTTATTTTTAATATAGATATATAATTTTATATATATAGATATATATATATAAAATATGTGCTATGTATATATATATAAAAATGCAAAAGAACAATCGCAGAAATGTACACCTGCCAGAAGGTTGAAGCTGGATGATGCTGGTCATGATGGAGAGAGAGATGGGAGGCTGCTGCAGAGGGGTCTGTGGGGCTGGGAAGCCAGATTTTTAAGGAGGTGTTTAAGTGGTTGTCAAATACTCCTACAGTTTTCATGCTTTTAATAATTTAATTAAGTTAGGAGAAGTAAACTGAATGTGTGTGATTGGTTTAGGCCACTTAATCTATTCTTAGATCCTGAGATCTTCTGCCCTGGGGTGGGTGGTGTGCCACTTGTGTCTTCGGCCACGAGGGGCTTTTAGGAGCCTGGCCAATCCAGAGGTAATTATGGGGCTCTGCCCATCATACTGCAGTGTTTTTCAGGATTTTCATAGGAGGCTCTTGGGCTCAGCTGGAGGATAACATCTAAACAAATGTTGCAGAGCTTAGACGGAATCTGACTCTTTCCAGGTTTAATCCTCAGGCGCAGAGGAATGTAAAAGGGTCTGGTTGCTGGACAGCCTAAGATTCTTCTGGAAAAATCTAACCCAAAATTTAAGGTTTTGTATTTGTTAGGAATAAATGCAATCATTTCTGTTTGGCCTGCACAACACAACATCGCCCATAGAAACAAACAATGCTGACAGCATGGGGTATTGTAATTGTTCATAGCCTAGGTTGTTAAGCCAAACAAAACTCTCTAGCATTCAAAATGAAAATAAATGCTGCTGCTTAATTTCACTAAGGGAGACATTTGATAGTCTTGGATGAGATATACAAATTAAAACCATGTGGAATTATTGTTTTGACCTGTTCTGGTTTTATTAATGGTATTAATACGTAACACATTTGTACGCTATGCAGAGAACTGTTATATTCAACAAACCCTGATTGCATCTTTAATTACTTCACATTATCCAAAAAGAGGCAAGAGCAAAATGAAAGGGGAGGAAAGAGCATGTGAATTACTGTGATTCCTCCCTCCTTGCACTGATTTGGAATCTCTTTTCTTACAATATGGCCTAGGAAGGGTTTACCTCTAACTGAAGCCTGCAGCCAGCAGAAATAGGAAAGTGGTGGAAGTGTCACCACGGACAAGGCATGCATGCAGCAGGTTTTATATTTAAGTGGTTTTCTGTATTTTCTGGATGTATAAAAAGGGTTCTCAAATGCTTGCTGCCATGTGTCACAGGAAGACAGGTCCTGTTTAAGAGGCTTTAGTGTGATGTGAAAGTGCAAGTACTTTACAAACAGACTTTAATTGCTGAGTTTTGTATAGAAGTAGGTTGTTGGTGATTTTGTTACTGAACATTATAAGACTGCAGATTTGCAAAGAGCAGTAGAAATATTTATTATTAGTGTTTTTAACCATAATACCCCGGGGGAAAAGAAGTGGGAATATCTTTACCTATGATATTAGTGAGAGTATTGGTGTGCTCTGACCCACTTCAGAAGGAAAACTGCGAAAAAAATTTTAAAAGTTCAAGAGCAACAGCAGAATTATCTGACATCTGGAAATTAATTTTGTACCAGGAGTCCTGAGCTCTTCCTAATTACTAAGCCAAAGTGAGTTTAAAAGGGACCTCCAAGTACTTACACCTGGACATGTTTTTAATAGGTAGCTCTTTAATCTTGTAAAAGAGAGTAAAACAGCATCTAATATGGAGGAAATTCAGACTAGAAACAACATCTATTAAAAGGAAAATTATTCAATACTGGAACAATTTAGCCTAGAGGCGGTGAGTTCTGAGGTAGAAATGCTTGTAGATGTAGAAGCAAACTTTATTGTTACTGCAGAAATAACAGAGGATTGGCCAGTTTCAGTGGCTTTTATTGAGGCTGAGGAGATCATAACAGATATCAAATCAGATTATCCCTCCCTAGCCTCAATTCATGAGTCTTACTGCAATGATTATTTGATGCACATTGCAGTATTCTGGAAATTACTCCACTGAACCTGAGGCAAGGAGATGCTACACTCTTTTCATGGTGTGTGTGTATTTGTGTGGATTTCTGCAGCATGCAGTAGAGATTAATTATGTCCTCAGTATTTACAGATCTCTATAAAGACGTGACATAGTGTAGAGAGAAGCACACTGCCCAGTGATATGCTTGCACCGTGTACTCTGGGTATAGATGTATAGTTGCTATATATTATATATAATCAATAGTACATTATTATATGTCAATGTAGCTTGCACTGTGTTTATGTAACCTCACTGTATTTTACAGTCTTTCCAGCTAAACATTTCCACTTAAGGACAGGTCATTGTTTGCAGAAAACATTTTTGGCTGCTGATCTCACACAGCTGTAAGATCTTCCTGGTCACTGGTTAATGAGTTCCCAGAAGAACTTTGCTTGTTCTGTCTGAAGCAAAGGCCAAAATACTCTATATTTTACCTCTCTAGACTTCTACAATAACTTAGTACTGAAACCATTTGGGGAGTACAAAACCATTATATTTTTCTGTTTTTCCAAGCCCAGCTGGAGTCATCAGAAGCAGTTATAAAATTCAGCATATGTGGCATTACCAGCAGCCATAGCTAATGTTCTGTAAACAGGAGTGGAGTAGTTAAGGTGAAACAGTTTAATTCCATGTTTCCTAGGAGTTTTGTCTGACCCTTTAAATTCACACTTCTGCATGTGAAATGACAATGGGCTTGGGAGTGCCACATGTACTGACAGTGCCTCACAGGGCTGCTCAGATTCATCTCCTCATCCCAGCGCTGCCTCAGCAGAGCACTGGCTGCCCTCTGAGTTTAGAGCTCTGCTGTAACTTCTGTGACTTTTTTGTGCCTTGATCCTGAGAGGCTTTAAAAGCTGGAAAATATTTTGGAAGTCTTCATGGTCTGCTGCAGACCCATCAGCCAGGCTATGGAACAGCAGTCTGGGCCCTCAGCATGTGCCCAGGATTCACTGTGGCCCTAAAATATCAGTATGGTCATGGGCAGTCCTGCTGTTCTTAGCACTAGGCACAAATAATCCCTGTGGGAGAGGGAGCGGGTCTCTGCCAGCCTGGGTATGCTGCTCTTGGTGGTGCTGTTGCAGCACTGCATGTTCACAGACTGCTTTTCCCTATTTTTATTCCACAGTTTTCCTCTGAGGGAAGCTGGAAGGCCTGTGTTGTCAGCATGTGCTAAATACTGTGAAAGTTTAAAGTATTAATTTGTTCTGCAGTTTTGTTAAAAAAGCAATAGGTGTCATGTGTAGGCGACTGCTGTTGCTCAGACATGAAATGGGAGAAATCTCTGCTCTGGAGAATCAGGACCTCAGTGGAACAAAAGTGAATCAAAGCCAAAGGTCCTCAGCCAGGGTCATTTTTGTCTTCCTGTAGTCAAATACGAGCTGCAAACCTGGCCAGGTGGAGGAGGCTTGGCAAGGATGCTGTGGATACAAAGGGAGCCACACACCCCCGAGTGCATCCACCAGCTGTCACAGTGTTCTCACACTGTAGGCATAAAATTTCCTGTCTGCATCTGGATTAATCACAGGGTGGTTGGCTGAGCCCTCCTTTCATGGTTGGTGGCCTATATCGGCAATTTCCCTTTCTGATAGAAGGAAAAGGAAATAGAGGGTCAAAATGGAAGAACTGCCACCAGCAGCTTGCAAGTGAGGAATGTGGGATGCTAAGGCAGGTGTCAGCACTATGTCTGAATGTGAATCCATGCCACCTCAGTGTTTTGGTCTTCCAGATGCCAGGCACAGCAAGGCACGACCGAGACATGGCAATCCAAGCAAGAAGAAACCTGTCCAAAACCACTGACCCTCTAGAAAGACTTCGCCTGCAGTGTTTGGCAAAGGGATCTGCAGGCATCAAAGGACTTGGCAGGTGAGTATAAGAAGTCAAACCCATAATTCAGCCTAATAGTTTTAGCTGCAAGAGGCTCACAGGGTAAATAGGAGCCAAATCTTGAGTTTCCTCATCTCAGTGCAAATGCCACAACAAACAGAGCCTGGCATTGGGGCTCATGTGTTTTGGGACTGACCTGCTCACCTTTTGAAGGGTTGAAGACTGTGAATCCCTCATGGGAAAGTGCTTCTGTGAGACCCAGAACAACTCCTCCCAGGGAAGGGAAGGAAACATATACCATGTATCTCTCTTTGGTGTTTTCTAAAATTATCTTAAGTATTTCAGTACTGGAGATTTTATGCTTTCTTCCCTTCAGGGAATGATCCCCTTGTTGTAATGGTCTATTAGTTGTCTGGTTTATGGGAGGCACCTAAAATCTTTTTGCAAGCATCCCACCCCTAGGAAAGGGGAGCTGCATCACACCGTGAGACCCCTCCCAGGCCCCATAAGCCACAAAGGGATCCAGATGGTGACCAACTGGAACTTCATCTGAACATGCAACTTGCAGAGGGCAGAGGGCTGCAATGAACAGGGATATATCATGGCAGCCTTTCCCTCATTTAAATTCAGGTGTGTAATGTCCATGCACCCAATCTAAACAAGTCATCTCTACTGCCAGTAAGTGTAGGGAGTTTGTTGGTTGGGCTTTTGCTTCCTTTTTTTTTTCCCCTCAGAATAGGGAACAAGGAGGAAATGTTATCTCAGTAAGTTGACTCTCTGCTCCAGTACTGTGCTAAACCGCTGCAGAACTCTCCATGTTTTCCTATGCATTTTCCTCAAATTTCATGTTTTCCACAGAGTATTTCGGATTATTGATGGTGACAACACCAGAACTCTTGATTTCAATGAGTTTCTGAGAGGATTACATGATTACGCAGTGATGATCAATAAGGAAGAAGCACAAGAGCTTTTCCGGAAATTTGATAAAGATGGCAGTGGAACAATTGATTTTGATGAATTTCTTGTTACACTGCGAGTAAGTCTGGGAATTCATGTTGTTATTGCATTAAATGGATTACAATATAGCAGAACAGAACAAAATAGAATAGAATATTTGCAAATAAACAACTGTGATTTTTTTTCAATTAATTGTGGCCTAGGTTTAGATACTGAAAATCCTGTGCTGCAGTCTGGGTACCTATGTGGTTCAGCTCATCAATCTCTCTTCTTTGTTGGCCATTTTATGATGTATCTCTTCATAACATGAACTAATTCAGGGGAGACTTTCTCTAATCCACCACAGTGATTGATTTTGTCTAAAGTTTCCTTGCTCCGCTGAAGCCTAAACAATTAAGATAGAAAATATTAGTACTTAGGGTAATTAGTAATTCTTGTTGGAAACATTTAAAGTGGGCAGATCAGAAAAGTGCTCTAGGTAGCATTTTTTCTCTTACTGTCCATTTGCTAGTGTATGGGTAGACACTGAAGAGTCAATCACATTGCTCTTTTGAGGATATATTGCCCTTTCTAACTCACGGACAGTGTAGACTATCACCAGTTTATTGTCCCATGTACCTTGAAAGTTTTACTGCTAGCAACAGCAGGTAATTGAATTTGGAACTGGGCAAGTAGTTGGCAAAAAAAAAAAGATTCTGTTAATATCTCTTTATAGCCTCCCATGTCCAGTGCAAGAAAAGAGATCATCATGCAGGCGTTTCAGAAGTTAGACAAGACTGGAGATGGCGTCATAACAATTGAAGACTTACGAGGGGTGTATAATGTAAAATATCATCCCAAATACCAAAATGGAGACTGGACAGAAGAACAAGTTTTTAGAGCCTTTCTGGATAATTTTGATTCACCCTATGATAAAGATGGGAAGGTAAGTGAAGCACCAAATGTCAAGCCATGAAATCACCACCTGACTCAGAATTTGACTTACGTCATTCAGTGTGGGAGTAATTGCAGTACCAAACATCCATTTGCATCACATTTATACGGAAAATCAAAGTAGATGCATAACCTGTGCACACCACTCCTGATACAGCTAGCTTGCGCGTTCTGAGGCAAAAGGGCTCTGCAGGAGGTATGAGGGTGGTTGTGAGATTGCACTAAGGCTTGTAGACTTAATAATCTAATTTCACAGATTACACTAAGTATATCTTCAGCCTACCCCACAAAATCACTGATTTTCAAGATCAACATAAATTGAGGGATTTTTCACTTCTTAGGAGAATAAGTACTGGGATCCAATTAAAAAGCAGGTTCCCTAGTATGTTAAATATTTCACAGTTATTTCTTCTCCAGTGTAGTTACTAAGACACTTGACTTGGAAATCAGTCCATAATAGAGACAGATTTATCTGCAGAGAGTTGGAAGGAGGATGGGGCTGGGGCTGCTGCCACCAGCTGTGTGACCTGAGGAGCCACGAGCTGGGACAGAGCTGGGAGCCCTTCCTGCACTCTGACTCAACTCTCTGGTTCAGGTGCAAAGCCTGGGCACCTTCAGTGGTGGACTTCTTATACATCTGCTTTGCAACCACCTCTGAGCCAAGCATGATCTCTTCCCCCTTGTTATGTGTCTGCAAACTTTTTTGGTCTGACCTTACATCTGTCTGACCAGCTCAGAGCAATCCTGTATCTCCGTGGTTCACATGGTGATATTCTCAGTCTGAGCAGTTAATAATAACAAACAAGGCTGTAAGTTTTTATCAGCACACTTTGTGGAATGTCTTCAACACTTCCCACTCTCCAGGCTGCACCTGGGTTTTCATGTCTGCATTGCACTGGTGACTCCTACCTGTCTAATGCTCCACCCAAATCCTTCACTTGCTTTGCTCCCAACACCCAGGCTCTCAGGTGTAGAGAGGCAGTGAGTTTTATTTACTTTGGGCATGACTTTGCACTTAGTAGAGCTGAATTTCATCCCTTCTGCTGCAGTGTCATCCTTAGAGGTACCAGTTCTGAGCCAGCTGTCCTCTTCCATCTCCACAGCAGTGGTGACATCTAGAAAATGTCAAACAAAATGTTCCTGCTTTTTGTTCTGACTTCACACACGAACACATTAAATGAGTCCCCAAAGTGATCCTTGATGAGTTCAGTGCCTGGTTACTCTGAGCACCCACCTCTTGTTCAGCAGTCCTGATGTTAGCTCACCTGATTGCTGTTTCATCTGAGAACAGACTGTGGCTTTCCTGAATCACAACACATTAACGATACTGAATACCTAAAATGTTTCTAGCAGAAATGCCTCAAAGTTGAGCATTTGCTAGAAAGGTCCTCTTCACCATGATCTTGCTGGCTGCCTCTGAAATAGGCAGGTTCAGTGAGGCTTGTAATCAGTTTTTGATGGTAGGACAGTCTGGAGTGTCGTGTTTTTCTGAGTTCTGAAACACAATGCAATCAGGGCAGATATGATGGAATCACAGAATATGCTGAGTTGGAAGGGACACATCAGGATCATCAGGTCTAGCTCCTGGCCCTGCACAGGACACCCCAAGAGTCACACCATGTGCCTGAGAGCGTTCTTGAGCTCTGTCAGGCTTGGGCTGTGACCACTGCCCTGGGGAGCCTGTTCCAGTGCCCAATCACCCTCTGGGTAAAAAACCTTTTCCTGATACCCAACCTAAACCTCCCCTCACACAGCTTCAGGCCATTCCCTTGGGTCCTGTCACTGTCACCACATAGCAGAGATCAGTGCCTGCCCCTGCATTTCTCCTCATGAGGATGTTGAGGACCACAATGAGGTCTCCCTTCAGTCTCCTCCAGGCTGAACAGACCAAGTCACCTCAGCTGCTCCTCACACAGCTTCCTCTCCAGACCCTTCACCACCCTCCTGGCCCTCTTTTGGACACTCTCTCATAGCTTAGTGTGTTTTTTATATTGTTTTGTATTTCTCTATGTGATGTTTATTCAAAGAATGACCTACATGGTTTAAGAGTTAAGGCATCACAAGATGCACAGTTTATCTCTTGGCTAATTTGATTTTTTTTTTTAATGGTCAATTTTAAACCTCAAAATACCCATGAAAGCTATTCAAGACTCTTAGGTATTTGAAAGAACATTTGTTTCATTAAGTGAGACTTGTTTAGAGCAATGATATTTTCTCTCTATGGGTGGATATAAAGTTCCAAGCTGTCTCTGAATTGCATCAGAAACCCCATCCACTTTAATTAGTAATAATGCAGAGAACCAGATTATACTATCCCTGGAAAAAGGTACGTTAAAACATTTGTCTTCTTAGGCAGCAGTGATTTTAACTTCAGTTCCTGGTAAGGTTAGTTAAACTTCACATGTTTCATCTCCATTCAAGTGTTATGGAGAACACGAGCTCTTGTTTCTAGCAAAGTGAAATTAAGCAAATTTTAAGTGTCTTAATTCCTCCTGTTGGATTCCTTTTTGTTAGCAACAACATGAAATAGCTGATGTTCAGTTCCATTAAGAGTTCTTCTCAATGTGTGGTTTTGACTTACAGCATTAAGAAACAAAGGTTCATTTTCCTATTTTTAATTTCTCTGTCTCAGGTCACAACAGAAGAATTCATGAACTACTATGCTGGAGTCAGCGCTTCGATAGACACAGACATCTACTTTATTGTCATGATGAAGAATGCTTGGAAACTCTGATCATGTAGTTAAAGAAGCAAGACTTTATTTTCACCTTTTGTAGCTTCCTCTGATTAAGTGCATGCACAACACCATCCTCCTGTTCCATAACAACAGTTTCCAGTAACTGTGCCAATTACATTCAATCTGCAGAATTAATTCCCAGATACTTCAGTAGGCTCAGCCTCAGGGGATCAGAGTGTAGTCAGAGAGCAGATCTGGCATCCAGCCACCCCACACATCTGTCCTTTTTCTCTTTGCATCCCTGGCATGTCTTTTCTTTACTGAGATGAGCTGCTCCTTTCTTTTCTGACATCTGAAGTAGGTCGCTGTGGCTCCTGAGCAAACCCCTCTTGCAGTGTTAGATACAGATCTGTTTGGAAGAGGATGCAAGAGAAGGAAACCAAAATATTCTGGAAGTGTAGTCTTGGATAGGCTGTTATAAATGGAAGGAAGTCTGGCCCAAGAGGGTCATGTAGACCTGTCACCTGTAGCACTGCAGTATCTCTTCGTTTCTTGAGTGTCACTTGTGTGATGGAGCAACAGCTGATCTTGCTGCTGGGAACCAGCAGTGAGTTCCCAGTATGGGGAGGCTGGAGGGATAATCCAAGAAGGGGAGACATGGACCAGGATAAATGCAAAATGCTTTTTAAAGCCCTGGGTTTTTTTCCTGGCTCACGACTAAACACACAGACAGCTTTCCGGTGCATACCATGTTTCAACCCCCTGTGCAGCCTTTTATAGATTTTGACTCCCCTCCCCCTGGTTTGATTCCTTTATTTCTGCACTGTGAGATCATTTTACTTTTATTTTTCTTTAAAGGGGATACATGTTTTGCAGTGTTTTTTTCTCTCTGTTCCTGGAACATTTCCTGACCTAGTAGCTGTTGCCTGTACACACCTACACTGAACGTTGCTCACTACTTATTTGTATTTGCATGTTTTATGACCAAGCTGTGACTTCAGGGGGCTTTCTGGGAAGTAAAGAACTTGTAACTTTCTTATCTTGTCATCTTCTCTTTCTGATGCTGAATAAAGACTGGGAACCTACCCTTCTGGTCACACCAGTGAGGCTGTCTCAGTTCATCTTTTGTCCTTTGTCCATACAGACAGTGGGGAAATGGCACACAAAGGAAACTGTAAAAAAAAAAAATCCCAAAAAACCCTAAT
Source organism: Gymnorhina tibicen (assembly GCA_013399875.1). Classification (NCBI taxonomy): domain Eukaryota; kingdom Metazoa; phylum Chordata; class Aves; order Passeriformes; family Artamidae; genus Gymnorhina; species Gymnorhina tibicen. The sequence continues at coordinate 50,800 of VXAZ01008624.1, read as the reverse complement.
GTGTGAGTGTGAGGTGTCTAATTTTTCCTGCTTTGATACCTTTTTCTTTTTTTCTTCTACTTTCTGCTCCTCCCTCACCATTGTGCTGCTTTCCCAGACTGAGAAGCAGCTGCTGTAGCAAAGAGTAAATGGCTTGTGCATGGCAACATTTGCTCCATTTCAGGCTGGCAGCCAGCTAAAAGCAGTACATGGTTACAGAATGGACTTTCAAAACAGCCTTTCTGATGAAGTCTCAGCTCTTAGCCTGGGTTGCTAACAGTTCAAACACTGAAGTCCTGAGTGCTTGCTGCACTGATCCTCTGCAAACCCTACTTTTCTTTTGTCCAGTGATGATCTCAGTATGAGCAATAGCTGCTTGCAATTCCTTAGTGAAGGCTGTGCAAACTCAATTATTTTCTTGACCAGTAAGCCTCCAGAAACTTGCATACTGACTGACACTGGAAACTGATCGAGAAATTGTCTTTATTATTGCCAGCCATCATAAGAGGAGCTTTTACTTACAGCAATGCTACTTAACTGCCAATATATATGAAGAACAAACTTACTATCAAATAGGGGCTGTACATGTTCTGGCAGCTTGAGTAGAATCCATTCACTTCTCTTTTATTAATTGATTCATGACATGGTGCCATCCTATCTGTCTTCTCTTTCAAACAGAAAGAAAGTAATGTGGATGGACTGTGGGAATCACAAAATGAAAGAAACATTTCCTTTTGACTTGCTATCTCGTGTCTTCACACTCTGCAGTGATCTGACAAGCTGATATTTGTTCAAGTGAAATGGAAGTTTTCATCAGAATAACTGCAGCCAGTTTGTCTATGGTACTAATACCTTCCAATTTCGTTTAATTCCAAACCAATATACATTTTCAGAAGGGAGGACTGGTACTAAAAACAACTGTGCTTTCTTGAAACCAGCAGGAGTTTTGTCACTGGTCTCTGGGAGCCTTTGCTGAGCCCGTGGCAGCTGGGTAAAACCCTGTGCTTCAGGACAAGATTTCTACACTGAGCTGGACTTAAAGGGATTTTGTGTGGGGACTTGAAGGATATGATCCAGGAGAGCTTAAATCCGCTCACCCTGGATATGTATCCCTGGTGCTCTCAGAAGAGTTCCCAGCTCAGGTCTGCCTGCGTGTGGACCTCACTGCTCACTGGATATGTCTCCTGAGAAGACGGTTCACAGCTGAGACATTTCAACATCTGTACAGAACTGTGTTTCCCAAGGGCTTGTTCCAGGTACCTTCAAAGTCAGTGGCAAAGTTTCTGTTCACTTCTGTGGGAACAGAGTTGCTCTTGGAGCATTCTGAATAACAACTGGTAACTGCAGGAAAGGCATAGTGCTTTCAGGAAAAAAATAAGTAATCTGGGAAGCAAACCCATGATTCTTCACTTGTAATCAGGTGTTGTAGAACTCAAATTGGAATCTGTCCTGTAAGAAATGTAATTTTATTAATATGCGTGCAAATTAATGGAACAAGCACAGGCATTAACTGCTGGGTAGTAAAATCTCTACTGGGGAACATGCAGCCATAATGACACACTGGACACACACACTGGACATTCAGAGGAAGCACTTTTCAGGGGTTAAAGAAAAGTTAAAGGGATCTGAACCAGACAAGAGGGATTATCAAGCCTAACAGCCTCTAAGTACCCAGAGCCTCCCTTTGGCACTTCACTGTCCCTGTCTGTGATCTGGAAGACCCAAAAATGAAGCTGAAAGGCCTCTCTTCAGCTGCAGCTACTGTGTGCTTGTTAGAGACCCAGCAGATGCAGGAGATAAGTGGTGATGCAGGCTGTCCTGCCAGCCTGTGGCTCCACAGCACACACAGCAGATTTTGGGAGATAGATGGCAATGCACACCATTGTATCTGGTGCTAGCATCAAGATGGGAGATCTTGGTTGGTGCTTCATGTTCAAAGCACTGTTTCTTCTTTCTGGTTGTGCAACAGATGCTAAACAGGATGGCACAAACCACAGGAACATCTGAGTCTGCGGGGCTGGGGGGCAGTCCCAGAGGTGGAGGTTTGCCTGCACCTTGAGCTCCAGCCTGCCGTGTGGCACAGTGTCTTGTCAGGAATAAGGTCTGCCCTCCCCAACAGCCGGCACTGAAGTTTGCTCCAAAAATGTTGGTAGAGCCCCATGGGAGAGAGGGAAAAGGCTCCCTTACAACCCTTCCAGCACTCTGCGCCCACTTCCTGCCTCTGCATGAGCCATCAGAGCATGTCCATGACACCATCCCACTACCCCAAAGGAGCACAAGGTACAGGGACAAAGAGGTGTGGGACAGCCTTTTCTTCTGGTGCGCTCCCCTGGCAATGGTGGCACTTTTGCAGCTTCCTTCGTTGCATTTTGATTTTACCCTCTCTGTGCTCTTTGTGGCTTCATGTTTCTGTCTGGGAGAGGAAATTTTTGGCTTGATGTGATCCAGACATGTTTTTCATCTTATACTATCTCCTGCAGCATAAAACTCTGATTCAAGCAACTGAGTTTAATGCAAGCCCCACTCTGCCATATATTCTTGAAACTAGACCACAAGAGATTTTCAGTAGTCTGATTCATTCTGCTGCTCTCCTGACACAAAGCTGTCTTGGCAGAGGCAGATGGCAGCAGCAGAAGTTTTGCAGATGAAAACACCTGTGCACATTGCTGTATAAAAGCCAACTTGCCTTTATGTAATTCCTTGAGCACAGTGATGCCTCAAACCTCTGCAGCTGTGGGGGCAGAGCACGGCTTTGCCATTCCAGAGCTGTCACCGGTTGGCAGAAGGAGAAAGACCAGTGATTTCGCTGATTTTTGGCTTGCAGCTCTTATCCTCCACACTGGGAGCAGCAGCAGCAGCAGCAGCAGCCGCCTCAGGCTTCCCCAGTAAAACAGGCAATGCCAAGAGCAACCTGGCACTGTCAGCAGCTGCCCACTGTCTGTGGCTTTCGCTGTGATTATAGCCTGCCCTGTTTCTTTAGCTTTCCTCTCTTGCAGAGTGAGCAGAAAGCAGGATTCCCAGTAGCCTGTGCTTAACACCAAGTCCTCAAGTGGCTCAAAGCTGCGTCTCTATTTGCAGCAGCCCCCCTGGCCATACTGGTGTGCCTCAGCTGAGTCTGAAATCCCTGTGGTTTCAAAACGAGCTTGGTTTTGGCTCTAGCACCTCTTCCACACTCATGCCTGAAAGTTTGCACCACCCCAGGTACAGCAGCCCCACCTCCACCAAAACCTGGACCCAGGTTTCCCCCCAGCTCACAGCACTGCTGCTGACCCCAACAGGAGCTGCCGCTGGAGACTGGGAACAGGATCCAGCCTTTGGTGAACATCTTGGAAAGAAAGGAAGCATAGGGTTTTGTGGAAGCTGAATCAAGCCTGGTTTTCTGTGGAAAAGCACAGATTGTGGTAAAATGTGAGAAGTGTTTTTTTTCCTGAGATAAACCTAATCCTTTTTTTCACAGAAAATGTGGTATTTTTTTTCCAAAAGCTGCAGTGTTTTATTATTTTTTTTTGCTTTCAAAAGGTGGAGGGGGTTTTTTTTAGCTTATTTACATTTTCTGGAAAAACCGTTGTCAGATTTTGTTAGAGAAGCTCCAACCTTGTGGCATAGATTTATTCCTTTAGACATTTTCATCAATGCATTTCTGCTTTGTGTCTCATTTTTTCTGTTGTTTGACAAAACTTTGGGGCTTTTTACATTCATTTGGTGATGGTCCTGATGTTGGACTAATCTAATTTTGCTGTGACATGTAAGTTATGCCATCAATATTTAACAATAACTGGGATAACTTTTTTTTTTTTTTTTTTTTTTTGAGCCCATAGAGCTCTGTTTCCCAGTGAAAGAATCTCAATCCATTGGCATTAGTGTCACACAACCAAATTCTCAGTTGGAGATTGCTGCAGCAATACATCCTAATATCAGGTTAGGACAGTCTGATGTAAAGATCAGACTTCCCTGAAAGATGCAAAAGAACTATTTGCAAAATACAGAGTCTGTTGAGCCACAGTATATAGCCATCACCCTTGTAAACACCGTTTTTCTCATTCTTAGGTTACAAAAGATGAATTCCTGAATTACTGGCATGGAGCTAGTGCTTCTGGGGACACTTCATTTTAAGGATAAAGAAATCCTGGAAACTCTGACTTTTGCTTTCATTTGCCCAAACTTCTTTGGGGCAATAGACTATAAATATGGAACGCTGCTTAGTTTGTTGTGGGCTTGGTTTTTCTGCCAGGTCCCATCTGAGCAACGCTTTTGGAGCTACACAATGTGCTGGCACCGGCAAGTGTCCAAGTGCTGGGCTCCGACGTGTGGCTTCGTGTTTCAGCAGGTGGCGCTTAGAAGCCAAGGAAAAGCCATCCGGACTGAAACCTGGAGCTGCCGCGTGAGCAAGGGATGAGACAGTCGGTATAATTCAGCAATTGCATTTTCTGGCAGTTGTTTTCTTGTGTGTCTGTACATTAGATTTGTTTTGCCAATGCTCTGTGACACGCAGGAGTGCTAATTTGGGTGGCTTCATGATCGCAGTAATAAGGAGGTGTTTGACTCTAAAATAATTCCTCACAGAGGTGGCAAGCCTTCTTTAAGTCATATTTTAGCTGTTTTTAAATGATAGCTTCAGAAACCCCACAACCACAGAGATAACTAGCTTGATTCAAACGTGTATTGACTAAAATCCAACTGCTGCTCCCCCCAGGCTGCAGCACTGCAGTATTGCTGTTCAAATACAGGCCTTCAAATCAATAAACACTACTGGTAAGAAGCTGAGAAGGGGTGTACTCCTGCCCTGCAGAAATGCCCTGCCAGCATCACCAGGTCCCTTGCTGACAGAAGAGATGGTTTCATGGTCAGCTTCTGCCAGCCAAAAACTGCCCTGAATTCAGCCATGTGTGCCTGCAGCAGTGATTGTCAGGCCAATTACCATTTATTTCATAGCCCTTTTTTTTTTTTTTTTTTTCTTGACTTATATTTCCATCACCATTTATTTCATAGCCCAGACTTCACTGCACATCACAGGCATTTAGCCATCCCTCCACCCTGGCAGCAGCAGTCCTCCTGCCTCCCCACACTTAGCTGATCCTCTGCTGGCCCACTGACACATACAGCATTTTGTGTGTGTTTTTTCAGCCTGTCTAATGGATGTGCACAAGGGGAGATGTGGTAAACAAACCAATGCTTTAATCTGGAGATGACTATTGCCTTGAGATGTAATTAGCATTTTTCAGCATCATTAGAATTAGACCATGACTCATTGTTATAACTGGCAGAAGTCTAAGTTTATTTGTGTATAGCTAGGAGACGTTTGCATAGTGCAGGAGACGAGTGCTCATAGCAGTAGCAGGTGTTTGCACGAGCAGCACATAGATAAGGGGAGAAGCAAAGACGGGAGGGCATCTGTGTGGTACCACGACTGGAGGAGAGGGGCCGGAGCCCAGTGGGCACAAGGCAGAAAGGAGCAGGCAGCTCCAGGCACTGTTGCCATAAAGCAGCTACAGGGAAACCAGTGTCACCAAGCTGAGTCTGGGTGGGCAGCTGCGTAAGAGCACTGGAGGCAGAGAGGGGGAGAAGGAAAGTTGTTCTGAGCTAAAGGAAGTGCATGGAGTGTGTGAAAGCTGAGCAATACTCCTGTGTGAATACTGAGGCAGATGGGAAATTGTGAACAGCTCAGGAGAAACTGTTCTACAGGAAATGTAGAATAAGGAAACTACTTGACAGATTGTCCGGACATAGCCATGTCTGCATCCTCATGTACGGACTATATATAACTTGGGCATAGACAGGAAGTGCTTGTGGTGTTTCTGGCATTGGTGCTTATTTGGCTTTATTTTTTTTTTCCAAAACAAAGCTGAAAGTGGTTCTATCTGCATACATCCAACAAGTATGTTACACAATTACAGAATTACAAAAACTGAAGGAAGCATAGCACATACTGCAGAGGATTTTCCTGATGTGCTTTAGCTTCTTCCTCTATCCCCTTTTTGTTTGTCACTGTGTCGCTGGAAGAAGGTATCGTTCCAGTATAGTCTGTCTGTATCTATAGTCACACTGTGCAAGTTCTCACTGTATAAGCATTATCAGCAGCTCTTTTTGAAAGGAAATACAAGCACTATAATGCAAATGAATGCCCAAGGCTTTGGTCTTTTTCTTCTGCATCAATTAATGCTTCATTCAGCAATAAACAGCAAGAAAAACCATTCTGTAAAATGTCACTGGAATGCCTTGAGCCAAATCCGAGGCCCCTTTGCACACAGTAGCTGTTAGGTTGTCCCCACTCGAAGGTTTCCCTGGCGCTGGGTGCAGGCGGAGGAGTTGGAGTGCTGTCTTGGGAGGGCTGGTTTTAGCTTGATGTGGTCCAGAATTGCTGTTTGGCTTGTACTGTCTCCTGCAGCATAAAATTCTGATTCAAGCAACTGAGTTTAATGCAAGCCCCACTCTGCCATATATTCTTGAAACTAGACCACAAGAGATTTTCAGTAGTCTGATTCATTCTGCTGCTCTCCTGGCACAAAGCTGTCTTGGCAGAAGCAGATGGAAGCAGATGAGGTTTTGTGACATCTCTGTAACCATTACCTATCAGAACAAATCGGAGCATCTCATCCTCTGAGGATGAGAGAGGACTCTTCACCCTTAGACTCTGGGAATGTGAATACAACTAGGTAAAGGAGAATTTCAAAGCGCCAGAGGAACTGAGACTGCACAGTGAGGTGAACCCCAGTTCCAGAGTGCAACAAAGCAGCTTGGATGTCCCATGGCCACACTGCTCTACTGTCATGCAACCATGTGGCTGTAGCAGCTTTATCTCCAAGTGTGTGCTCCAGAATGTGCAGCATCCAAGGAGGACTTCGAAGTGGCTCAGCCATAATGTAAAAAAAAAAATAAATGTAGTACTGTAAAGAAAAAAAAGTCACAATGCCAACAAAATTTAAAAACTTAAAAATAAAATAACATTTAAAAGAAAGAACCCCAACAAACAAAAAAATCTCCTGGCAGATTATAAGTTGCTTTAAAAAAAAGGAATTAGATCTTGTGATCAATGGCAGGACCCACAACATTCCATCTATTTTCCTATGTTGGATTTTGCATGAGAACATTGCCTGTCCAAATTCATAGTATTTGTGTGCAGTCACGGCCATTGGGAATAATGCTAGTAAACAAATGGTCAGCCCAGCCTCTGGCCTGGAAAGCACTTATGCTACACTAATGCTTGCATAAGAGATGCAGAAAAAGACAGCATCATGCAATTTACAGCCCTAATTCAGCTTCTGGGAAGAGAAAGGACTTTGCTTCACACAGTTGGTACATGATATCAAATTGAAGACCTCACAAGTATTAGCAGAAGTACCTGTGGATCCTGTAATTGGCTTAAGGGCAGATCCCTACCAATAGCAAAAAGTACTGGCTTTTAGGGTTAGCTTTGATTTAATTTGTGTCTCAAAAAGAACCCCTCAAAAAATTAAATCCATCTCAGGAAACATCTCCCTAAAGTGGGCCCCTATAACGTTTTTGCTGGGCACTCAGCTGACACTCACTCTGGTGCTCAAGCTCCTGAATCCCCAGGCACCTAATGCTTAACAACAACTCTAATTTACTGTCTTTTTGCAAACCCATGACTGGGGGGAGTTAGTCTTGACCCACCAGTGTTTAGAAGACACTGGGTTCTATTTAAATGTAATTTATTGCCTTATTTCTTGCCAAGGCATTAATAAGATCTTAACTCTGTAATCAAGAGGGTAACAAAAGAGTTCACTGGCTTCTTTGTGACATGCTGTGATCCTCAGCTGGGACTGCATTGTCACTGCTCCGGATTATTCAGATTTGAATATTAAAATCAGGTTGAATAAAATTTAATTTCAGCTGCAGTGAAGACTGCTAGCAGCATACTGAATGCTGAGATAGGCTCCTTCTCACTGGAATGTAGAAGAACCCACTTCCCTGCAGGTATAGCATTGCACTGTAAGCAGAGTGTGTGAGGGAGGTGGGAACTCACAGCATACAGGAAAACAAAACCAGAAAGCTTCAGTATCCTGCTTGTGTTGGAGAAAAAAAAGACATGTAATTCCTGTGAGATTTACTGAATTTTGTAGAAATTGGACATTGTGACATAGGCTTCCTCATTGTTTGGTGATCTCACGTCACTGTTAGGCAGCATCTGGGAGACGGTGTCGTTATTTAGGGGCTCTGGATGGGGCTGGCCAGAAGGATCCAGGGAAGCAGTGGAGGAAAGGTTGAAACCATCATTGTGCAGGGCCACCCTGTTGCCATGGCAAACCTCGTAGGTGCTGGAGCTGCAGCTGCCCTCGGTGACTGCAAACTGGCTGGTGCCCAGGAGCCTGTGCAGGGCTTCGGCTGGCCAGACTCCTCCGTAAGACACGGGCAGGTTTAGGTTGTTTTTGTCTGCCATCACAGGGATCATCTTCAGGTCTGATCCACTCCTGAATTTTTCTGGAATGCTTGTCTCTGGAGCAGTTGATGGCTGCAGAAAATTTTCCAGTTCAGCTTTTGCCCAAAGGCCGTCCACTTTATGGATATGAACGTAACCAAAACTCTCTGGGTTAAAGCTTGTATCAAAACTCTGTGTGGCAAAGGGAACAGCACAGTTAGTCAACAGTGGGTAGTAGCTTAAGAGAAAAGGTTCTTTGATAATTTATTTGATTTTAGAAGGGTAATTATTATTTCTTTAACTCTAGATGTAACCCTGAGCAGGCTGAATAGGTTAGCACAGAATAAGCTATCACATGGCTGAAAATCCCTTTCCCTATCATCTTGGACCTGTCCTGTGTCCTCCTCTGGCCAGTACCCCTGGAAAGTGTTTTATGCCCTATACAGTGTGTCAGAGACTTTTCTGAGACACGCATTTCTTGCATGCCTGCCATTTCACAGGAAGGAGTGTGCCCACCCATGTGGTTTCTTTCAGTTTTACCTTCCTAGTTTAGCAGCAAGGGAAGTAAAAATTTGCCGTGACTTCCTGAAAGACATTAGGAATCCCTGAACTGGGGAGCACATGGGTGGTGGGGAGAGCTGTGTTAGGCCTCCTATTAAATTAAGAACATGCTAATAATGTACCTGGAGTGAACAGCACTAATGACTTTCTTTGTGAAAAAATGAACTGGATATATAAAGACAACAGGTTAATCCCACCTTATGGTTTGTAGGCTTTGTCCATCTGGCTCTTAACTGGCAAAGCAGTTCATATACTTCATGATGTATGAACAATGCTGCTGGCCATGTCAGGGTGCATGGACATCACCAGGGATGTTTGCAAAAGGTCCCTGTCCAGCCCCATGGTCACAGTTTCATAGAATCACCAAAGCATCTTGGTTGGAAAGAAGCTGTGGAGTCCAATTTTCTGCCAGAAGCAGGACCTGGATTAGGCTATTCAAAGCCCCATCAAGACAAGCTTTAACCATTTTCCCAAAGGACAACCCACCTTGCCTTTGGTCAGGCTACACAATGTTCAATTATTTTCATGAGGAAGATTCTTTCCTTACATCCAGAAGAAGTTTGCCCTGAAGCAACACATGCTTGTTGCCTCTGATTCTGTCACCACACAGCCTTGTGGTGAGAGCACCTCCCCCAGCTCTCTACCTACACCTTAGGTATTGGAAGGTTGCAAGTAGTATTCCCCACCCTGAGCTTCCTTTTCTTCTATAAACAACCTTAATTCCCTCAGCCTTTCTTCATACATCAACTTCCCAAGGCCTCTGCAGTTACTTTGCACAAGTCAAACCTCAGTTCACTAGTTCAATTGTGTGTTATTTCCATACCCTTGGCTGACATCTGCATGAGCAAACGTGGGCTCTCTTCAGTGAAATGTAGAAGTAATTTCTGAAAGATGTCCTAGTTCATGCAGAAAATGCACATACTGTCTCTCATGAGCGTTAGTTTTGTCCCCAAGAGTCTATACTCAGGTGGAAAGAACAGTGGAAGAACATACGTTTTTTGGCTTCTTGCACAGTTGCTCCAGCGTTTTTTTATGGTCAGGAAGGTTTGGCCATACAGCAGGCTTGATCCTGAAACAGCAACAATAGACAAAAAGCAGCATAAGACGGCTGTGGCAAGGTATCAGAGGTTTATACATCATTTGTACTAGTTCTCACAAAGCCTTAGGGCTAGCTGGCATTATCCAGAATAAAGACAGACAAGCCTCAGAATAAAACAGACAAGAGAAGAGGAGTTGTAAAGGTCACCAAGAAGTCATTGTTCTTTCAAGTGCACAAATTGTCACAGTTAAAAGAAGACACTTCACTAAGCACTGGAAAGACAGCAAATTATGCTGGCAAAGAGCTTGTTGCTTGTTTTCATCTAGCTGTGTTAACAGGATTCTGCATGGTGAAACTGGTTCCTGCAAGTGCAAGAAGATGCTGTGGTTAAAGTGAAAATTTGCTGATATTTGCTTCTGCATGTTTAATTAATTCAAAGAATGGCATATTGTCCCTTTCCTTGGCCAGCAATTTGGGCTTCAGACATCTGTCCTGTAGCCTTCCACAGGTCTCATTTCTGCTGCCTTGATTAGCGAAGTTCTCACGTTGTGCCGCCTGATACCCTCAGCTGTGATGTATGTAGAGAATATTGTCCAACTGATATTCAACCATTGCACTGATATAAATATAACTATGCATGTATATGATTATGTATTTCATTTTATTTATGTGTTGGTGTGGCTGTATATATACACAAGTATAAAACCCTCTTCTTTTTAAAATTGAAATATCTGGGATCAAAAAGTCTCACCTCTTTTTGCTGCAGTTTTATATAAGCAAAACTTGTAGCAAAGTTAGAGAACTGCAGGTTCCCAGCAACAGTAAAACACAAGAACTAGAAATCTCAAGTTACCTCTATACTCGCGAATAAAGTAACACCAGGCCAGATAACTCCAGCTGTCTAAAATGTTTAATTATTAAAATTGTTTGTGGGATGGTTTGGCTGAGGCCAACTAGCACTGGCCAGGTAATCCCCATGTGTAACTCTGGAGTTAACGAAGCCCAAGCATTATCCCAAAAAAAGCAGCTCACACACAGCTACCTCTCTTGAGCTGGGTGTCATGGACAGACTGCTCTGGAAGAGTCCTGGGCTTTCTGTCTTGCAAGGGGTTTATCTTCTATAGTTAAACTCGGATTTTTTTTCTTCAGGTTCTAGTTTCATGAGATTATCTGTATCTGTTCACTTTCTTAAGCTTGTCAGCTCTAGTGAGCCATGTCATTAAAAACATATTTACAGTTATCTATCTACTGCTGTGTAGCAAAAATATGAAAAAACCCTAATTCAGACCAAGGACTGCTTGGGTAATGAATGTATCCCTAGTCCCACTTCTGCCTGATCTCACCTCATGGCTGGCTGGAAGTGGATTTGGCCAGCCTGGTGTCTGACACCATCAAGCCTCTGCTGCAGAGGGCTCTGCCCTGCTGCTTCTGAAAGCACTGCAGAGCAAACACCCCTCTGACTCAGCCTGTGAGAGGGAAAGAGGTTATCACCCTGACATGCTGTTTCCACACTTCTTGGGACTTTACTAAAACCTGCAGGCCCTTTTCTTTTCTGGATTTTTCTTGAAGTTTGTGAGTCAAATTTACTCACTGAGTGGGACACTGAGTCTGTGTTTTGTGGTGACTTTGGCTTGCTAAAGGTCCCAGTGTTTTGAGCCCAAGACTGAAAACTGGTCCAAGTGGCAGGTCGTCTTCTGCCTGCCAACACTGTGTCTTGTACTGCCCATTTGCTTGTCATCAGTTTGATACAGAGCTCCAGAGACAGAGAGAGAATAGTTCACAAGAGTAACAGGGAAAGCAATAAGACTGTCATAACAGGGTTGGGTTCCAACACCTTTACTGATTGAAAGAGGTTACCTGTTTTCCCAAAAAACTACGATCAGTGCAACCATAACAATGGACAGCATGAATCCCAGGATGGAGAGTATAACCATGACCACACTGCTATCTAAAGGAAAACAAAGAACATGAGCCAATGCATGTAAATGTCTCACTATTAAGCCACCATAACTGTGATATCTTTTCAGACAATAAATTAGGAATTAACACCAAGCATTGCACTTGCCTATCACTGGGCTGGGGCAATGGCTCATTTCTTCTGCCTCTGTGCAGGAGGTAAAAGATAGGCTACCAGAGGATCAGCACTTGGCTGAGCTTCAAGCTGGGTTCACAGACTGAATTAAAGCAGCTTGAAGTGTGCTGTCACCTCCAGCGAGTCGAAACCAGCACTCACTGTGTTCTCACACCCGCACAGAGATGACTTCTAACACACATAATGCTGAGGTGCCCCTGGGGACTGAAGGGACCCAAGCACCACAAATATTATTCATGTGCAGTGATGAGATTTTATCCTGTGTTGCCTTTGTGATTCAAGTGCCACACTCAGAACACAAACCCAGGGTCCTGAAATGGGTTGTGTTTCACAGCTCTTTGTGCCTTACCCAAGATGCCTGGTGCAAGATGTTTCTTCTCCTGGCAAGCCAGCCAGCAGCAAGCAGTGAGTCAGCCTTCATCTCCCTCTGCACCCACACCCTCATGTTCTCATGGCAGCATTTCCTCTGACCTTATTGCCCTTCAGTGAGATTTAAATTTTCATGGAAAGTCAGCCCCAGACTAGAACAATCCAGCTGCTCTGTGAGTCACCTCCTTGGAGTGCCTGTGTCTGTGAGGGCTGACCCTGCTGTGGCTGTGTGCTCTTCCCTCCCCATTGTCTCATCCCTGCTGCTGCTGACACGGGCCAGGGAGCCCATCTCTGCTTTCCTCCAGGTGGACTAAAGTGTTTTCAGCCCTTACAGTTGTCTGTGGAGTCCTGCTCTCTTGCTGTCCTGAAGCTCTTGGAAGTGCTCCATTCACTCCATGTGCCCTTAAAATAATCTCCATTGGGCTGAGAACGTACTTTGACCTCATACGATGCTTCATTTTCAAGGTTTCTCCCCAGCAATTTTATCTGAAGATATGGTGACTCTATTGTCTAAACACACACACAAAAAAATCCAATTATTTTTCCAGCAGACAGTGGAGAATTATCCTCGAGTTCAGCAAAATATGTGGGATCAGGTGCATCTCTGAAATACTGTGCTCTTTACTCTGTCTCTCCAGCTATGACACAAGTGCTTATCAGGCCATCAGCCCAGTTAAACAGCAGCATAGTCCAGATAGTATTGGGAAGAGAGACCATTGCCGGGTAAAGGCTTTTTGGAAAACAGCTGCAAGTATTAACTGACACTGCAGTAGGAAATATATGCTTCCCTGGAGAATCTCAGAAGAGATACGGGGAAAAAAATACATTTTTTGCAGCATAAAAATACAATGTCTGAAAGGGCAGTTACAGGGAAGGAGCTGAAATCCTGCAGTGCAGCTCTGGTGCTCTCCATTTCAATGTATTCGGCTGCCTGAGTCCATTTTTTTTCCCCCCTTAGGTTCTTTGATGTTTGATCTTCGTATATTTTCAAGCCTACTCAACAAGGAGGGAGATTCAATCTGTGAAACAGAGAGCAGTTAATAAGCAAGATCTAAGTGATGTCCAGCTATTAGAAAAAAAATTACTTGCGGTAAAATTGCCTTGTTACGGTTTGGGTCTTGACATGTTTTGATGATCTGAGACCTGGGGGCAGGTTAACAACACTTCGGAAGAAGGATTTAGCACTGTTAATGGACACAAAGAGTGCAGAATTTATGGGCCATGATAGAGGACATTTGGCAGAAGCCCCAAGATAAGGAAGAAACTTCTTTATATAATAAAAACAACTTCCTTATATAATAAAAACAACTCAGTGCTGTGGCTGAATCAGCTCCAACTGGGTAGAAGGTAATTCTGGCATGAGGAGATCGTGACTTCTGACTCATGGCCCACCAGGTCACGAGAGCCACCAACTCAAGAGAAGAAAAAGATTGAGCCTGCAGGATAATAAGCATGAGCTATGAGAGAATCATCAACCGATAGAAGATAGAACACTAATTAATAAGAGAACTATGTACCTTGTAGCCAACGAACACTAATTAGTTTGTTTGTTAAACTGTATAAATAGTAAAAAAGTTTTGGTAGCTGGTGTGCTAGATTTGTGGAATACCACTGCACACCCAGGCTTGTGGAAAAAGGCTTGACTGGAAAAATCAGTGTCTCTCTCGAGTGTGTAATTACTGGCTTGTTGCACTCCAGGTAATGAATCTGATTTTTGTGGACAACACTGTGTTCCCTCCGTAAAACCCAGGTGTAGTCCGTGCTTTCAAACATCGTGACTAGCTTTTGCATGGCTGCCCTGGTGACAGAGGACACAGAGATCCCTGCGGCTGGGCAGCCCAAATCAGATCCAGTTCACAGGCAGCTGCAGCCTCAGACAGCCTGAGGGTGGGAGAGCTGCAGGGCTGCACTGGAAGCCTGGAAGGACTCAGCGAAAAAGGAGGGATGAGGAAACTTGCTAAATAAGTAAAGAGGTCACACATTTTACTGACTGATGAACACAGAAAAAACCAGCAAAATCACCACAGCAAAGAGCAAACTTAGAGTGATTCAACACACTATGTCTTCTCTTCCCACTGCAAAGCCCAAATGAATGAAACCTCTTTTGACTGATGAAATTTCCAAATACCAAATATTGCACCTTTCCAAGTTTTCAGATGGAGATCTGCAGAAGTGCAGACTTGATCATTTTTACATGGTACAGATAATTTTTATAATGTTTAATTTTCAAAATTAGTGTGAGCACACCAGTACATCACCACTTACCTTCCAAGTACCTTCTTTCTGCCGATAGGCTACTTGGTGTATTAATTTGTCCTTTAAGTATTTCTTCCTTGAGTGTGGTGTAGAGTAACGAATAAGATATTCATTTGCCTCCCTTTCATATGTGATGTTTATAGCGAAAGGTACTTCGGGCTTAACTGCAAATGACAACAAATCAGTGCATAACAGGAGTAGAACAATGTTACTAGAAAATAAACAGGGTTTGAAATATAAAAAAAAGGTCCACTTCAAGTTACAGCCCTGTAGGGTGACCTATCTTGAGCAAGAGCTGTCCTGAGCTGGGCAATCTTCATGCTGAAGCTCAGCTCATCCTCACATCCTGATCCTGAGAGGGGCTTGGTTTTGACCTGCCGGAGAAGCAGTTTGACCAGCAGGGCAGGTGCCTGTGAGGGATATGACATTTAGTCTTGGAAAGCAGTTCCTGAGCCTGCCCACCCCTGTGGCAGCTTGAAGGCCTGAAATTCAGTCCCTCTCACCAGTGCTCTGAGATGGAGGCCCCCTGGCAAAACCCAGCTGGGAGGAGGCACTGGGGAACAGACTGGGCTCAGGTACCACTGAGGCTGGCTGTCAGGGAAGTGGGACAGAGGAAGGGACAAAGTCTGACAGTGTCAGAGCAGAGGGGGCTGTGGCTCCAGACCCTTGCTATGAACCCACACCTGACCTAGCCTGCAGGAGACTGTGCCAAAAAACATCCATGCAAGTACATCAAGTCCAAAATGCAGCCCTCAGGGCTCTCCCCAAGCTGAGCCTGAGCTGGAAATACTTGAGAACTGCAGGGACCTGTGGCTGTGGCACTGAGGCTTCCTGAATTCACCCTGTGTGAGTACATCAGCTCTCACAGCAACAGACAGCCCACACCCCTCTCCTCTCAGGAAAACACATTTAGCTACAAATTGTTCTCACTCCTTCTACAACCCCCAAATACTTAGTCCTTCCACAGTTTTTAGAGTAGGGACTGCCAGAGATGGTCCAGGCTGCCCTGTAAACTGAGAGGCAGTCTAAGATTGTTACAAAACTATTGGACTGTTTCACAAGAGAGGGATGTTGCAGTGCCTTCTGCCAACATGAGACAAAGCAACGTGGCACCAGAGAAGAACAGAGAAGAATCTGTCCTGCACAGGTTTCTGTGCCGCCCTTGAACGAGACCGGTTACCAAGAAGAGTAGATTCTGTGGATCCCCTCTTCCACCTGAGTTTCCTATTTCTTGGCTCAGGCAGGTCCCTGGTGTGTCTTTGACTGGCCCGTTCACAGTCATCAGTGCAGGATGCACCTTCTTCAGCATACAGGATACACCACGATGTGAACTGAGACCTTGCAACCTTGTGTTCCCTGTGCTACTGGGCTCATGCTATCCATGGGGTGGCTGCTCCCTAAACTGCATAGTCCCTAGTCAGAGATGAACAAAATGTCCCTGCTTGGCAGTTCATCCACACTCAGGAACAGCTGCTTCAGCCATGGATGGGATTCAGTCTATGTCCCAGTCTGGGCAGAGTGTCACAATAAGCCAGAATTCAGCAACACATTTTGAATGCAGGTTAATTTGGGTTGGAAACACTGCACTCCGGTGACGCTCCAATCCAGGCTACATGCCATGATAAGACACCAATTTGTGCTGCCTCTATGTCATCCAAATTGACACTTCGGCTTTCTGCTGGGCTATTTTTTCCCCGGTAACCCCTATAACTCAAAAACATCCAAAACGTTAAGTGTCTCACCAACATCAGTTACAACCAGACTCCTGCAGACCCTTCTCTTCATCTCGGAGTACATGCAGATATCTCTGTTTGAGAGTATATCACTGAACTGTAAGAAGAATGCATCTTCCTGTTTCTTCATGTTGGAGCAGGCATAATTGTTGTCTTCCTTGGTACTGTTGGCCAAAGTGATAAAACATTAATTTCTTCTCCGTCTTATTATAACTTGACTACTTACTGCAAGAGATGAATCCTGCTTGCTCATTTCACTTTCTCTGAAGTGAGACTCCATGTGAAATAAGAAATAATGCAATGCAAATAAGGAGTTTGAGAGATTGATAGTGATTTTCCTTCCGGTCTTTGAGCTCAAAAATAAGGAGATATGAATCACATTGAGCATCATGGAGCTCTCCGTGACGTGGAGAAAAAAAGTGCAATTATTTAATTGGAGGTATATGTGTTAAAACATTAATATCTTTAAAAATTACCTTACTGCTGCTATTTTTAAGTACAAGGCAGTAGGCTTTGATGCTTTTTGAAGATAAAGAGAAATTCCTCACTGACTTAAGTGGTAGCAAATAGAGGGTCAACAGTCAGCCTGGCCATGAAGGAATCATATGGCAGTTTCAAAACTTCTTTTTCCATTTCTGTGTCTGCCATGTTTGAGAACTGCCATAAAACTTAAGTCAAAACCCATAACGAGTCCCATGAAAATAGAAAAATTCTAATAAACCATGAGCAAAAAAAGGAAATAATTAGCAATTAGTATATAAAGACTTACAAAAAGAAATAACCACTTCTTTTTTTGGCTGCCACATAACTGAGTTTCAGGAAAAACAGATAAAGGGAAAAGCATCAGTATGCTCAAGAAATAAAATTTGATCTTCAGTTTGGTGCAGCACTGAAAAAAAAAAGGTGGAAAGAGTTTCAAGGCTTTGACATGAAGTGGAGATGACCGATGTGTTTGGTAGCTGTTGGGGGTCTGTTTACTTGTTCTAGTGTATTTCTTGCATGTTGGTGTGTGTGAAGACAATAGCTGAATTTTTGTCTTAACCTAGATAAAGGCATTTTCTCTAATGTGGAAAATGAACCTTCTGCTAAAGAATTTTCTGTGGCAAGGATCTCTGTCTTTGAAAACATTTTTTAAAATACTATTTAATTTAGAGTAAAAAACTCTCAGTTCATGCTGGGCTACATCCATATTACAGGTGTTCTGGAGCAACAGAGGCAAGATCAGAACTATTGGAGACGTTATAATCCCCTTTAGGGACCCTTCCAGCTCTTTCTTTTTCTCATTAGTATCTTTTTCTCATTAGTTTTCTCATATGTTCTGCTTCAGTAAACTCTTCTTCTTTGCTGAATATAGTAGCCAAACTTGGCAAGACACTCTGAAGCAGGATTTGGTCTAGCTTTGCTGCCCATTTCCTTGCGTGTGGCAGCATGACTCACCAGTGCTCAGCATTCCCTTCCCAGGTCTTTACCGAGGGACAGACTGACAGCACTTACCACAGAGACAGGGTGTAGTTAGTGTTGTAAGGAGGCAGCTCGGTGAAATTGCAGGTCAGGCTGCTAAAGGAGTCCTTAATTTCCAGCTGGCTGAAGCAATCAATGTCAAAATTGTCTGGTTCATCATCCCCGAGAGTCCCTAAGGAGATATTCACAAGATGTTACTGAAGTAGACCCGTGAGTGTATTTGATTTGCAGCTCTGTTGTACGGGATGTTGTTTCTTCATGAAGTTGCCTGAAAGAAGGAGGATCAACCCACCTGTTTTGTAAGAAGTGGAGAAACCTTGTCCAAAACAAAGTTAAAAGCAATTCTCACCTTTCAAGGTTGCTCTCTCTCTGTGCCAGTGAAGTCCACCCACTTGCAAGAGTATTTTGGTGCCATGAGGCAGCTAAGCCACATTTTGATTGTACTGAAAGGCTTTCTGAAATGTCACGAATTTGGGCTCAGGAGGGAAATCTCAGGCTCTCTGCCAGAACGCATGGCTTTCTGCAAATTTGCTTCAATGACTAATTACACAATCATGATTTGACTAAGATCATAATTCTAAAATCCCACACTTGGCAGGTATGAGGCCAGTGATGCAAAAACTG
The DNA here is from genome assembly GCA_013399875.1 of Gymnorhina tibicen. Classification (NCBI taxonomy): domain Eukaryota; kingdom Metazoa; phylum Chordata; class Aves; order Passeriformes; family Artamidae; genus Gymnorhina; species Gymnorhina tibicen. The sequence continues at coordinate 32,309 of VXAZ01008624.1, read as the reverse complement.
ATGCTTCTGAGAGGAGTCCTCTCTGGCAGAAACTGCCACTTCAGCCTCATTTAATGAAATCTCACTCACTATGGCCGAGTGGATGGGGAAAGGGTTATTGTCATGATCCCTTGAGTGGATCTCAGGGGCAGGAACGCCTCTGACTCCTTTCACCAGTGGTTAAGGGTAGCTGTCACGATACCTAAACCTCTTTCCTGAGTCAAGGGATTATCCTCGATCCCCTGCTCAGTTCTCTGCTACCTATTCTTCAGACAGGTCCTTGCCATGTGGGGCACCTGATGCAGTGAGAAAAAGAATCATAGAATCAAAGAAAGGTTTGGGTTGGAAGGGCTTTTAAAGATCATTTCGTTTCACCCACCACGGGCAGGAATGACAGCCACTAGATCAGTTTGCTCAGGGCCCATCCAAACTGCCCTTGAACGCTTCCAGGGATGGGGTGTGGTTGTATACCACGGATGAAGAAATGAAGCCACTCGTATCCAGCAAGAAAGTGAAGTATTTAACTAAATAATTGCTCACTTATATGTGTAATCACATAAGGAGATTGGTCAGTGATCACCCACCCCCTAGGGTGAGTGGCTAAAGTCTTACAACACCATTTCAATAACATTTCTCCAGTGTATTAAAAACAGAACTTAGACAAACACCAGGTGTCCAGATAGTTATACAAAAACCATCTTACTGTTTTCATAGCTTGTGTGAGAAAGGAAAGATTCACACAGAATATTGTAAGAAGCTGGAAAACCTTTCTAACAGCCCTTTCTGTATCCACAATGAGGCACCTGCAACTTCTTGGGGCAGCTTGTTCCAGAGCTTCACTGCCCTCTAAGTTCAGAATTTCTTCCTAACATCTAATCTAAATCTCTCTTCTGACAGTTTAAAACTGTTCCTCCTGGTCCTATTGCTATCTGCTGTGGGACATCAGTGACTCAGACTCACAAACAGTGGGGAAATGCCTGTTGAAAAATCTCCAATGGAAAATCCCTCCCAGAGAAAACGATGGCCAACTCTTGCATCTGCAGTCAGATTTTGAGTAAGAGAAGAAGTTCATAACTCAGTCAGGAATGCAGAGAAACACACAAAAGCAGTGCAGGCAGAGGCTAGGAAGGGGACTGCTGCCTCCAGCACCCATGATGGGATGGGAGCATCTGATTCTGCACTGATCCGGAACCCACAGGCAAATCTCTCCCCCATGAACTAAGATTCAGTGGCCATTTGTCACCAAGAGAAGCTGGTGCTAAGAAATTATTGCTGGTCTTCTCAGGACAGCTCAGGGAGCCCAGATCTCCCTGAAGGACCACAAATGCAGTGTCCTCTACCAGCATTGCTGCTTTGAGGGGAGAACCTGTGCAGCACAGACAGACACAGACACAGACACACACACAGACACAGACACACACACAGACAGACACAGACACAGACACAGATAAAACAGATCCTGTACAAATCTTCTGTATTTAACCATCACATTCAAGACAGAGACACAGAGATCGGTCCAACTCTGGAACAAGCCCTGCAGCAGTTTCACAGAGGGGACAGTCTTGTCCAGTGCAGCCCTGTGCCATAAGGGCAGACACACTTGTACAGAAATATGTACCACATAGAATTACATAGTTGTGGGTAAAAGTGTGTACATAAAAATATATGTATTTTCAAAATTTGGGGGATACCAAGTAAGCTGAAATTAATCTGTTAAAAATGGAAAACAACCTACCCTATTTTGTATAGATACATACACCCAAAGCTGACATGCACAGATATGTCATATTCTAACATTTTACTTTACCCTCTTAACATTTTACTTGCAACTGCCTGAAGACTTGCTTTATGCTCAAGGCAATATTAAAATTTAAAGATTAGGATGACTAATCTTCCTTTCTATAAGACTGCTTGGTGATCTCTGTATATGCAAATCATACATACCAGATTTTGCATCAACACAAAAACCTGATAATTATCCTATTAATAAATGACTTATAAAAAAATTCAACTATTCACTACTGATTTGCTGAAAAGTTACAGAAATTTGAATTAATTCTCTGTCAGTCTGGTAGCAAAATAAGAAGGAAGAAAAGGTTCAGTCTTGCAGTTCAAAGAGTCATTCAAGGTTTAAGCAACGCAGTGCAGCTCTGGTGCCACACTGGAAGGAAAGCTGACTTTACCTCTTAGACACTGAACATTCACATTGTAATTATATGGTTACTTATTCATGGAAATAACATAATAACCACAGAATATAGGATAATTAAACCTCAGGAACAGTGTTAAGTAAGCAACTTGAAATGCTATTTCTGCTATGGTTTTTCCATGGGCTGACTAATTTTTTTGTCTGACATAAGTATGCATGTAGTCTCAGCCTCACTTCTGCCCTAAACCTCAGAACCACCATGCACAAATGTGTTTGCTATGTGAATGGTTTTGGTGAGTCTGACATGACTCATACTGCTAAGGACTCTTCACTCAATTAAAAATTTGCAAGACTATTGTAATATTTGCGTTGAGAAGCCTAGACCAGGCAGAGCCATGAACCTGGCTCTGCTGAAATCAAGGCAGGGCTTGGGAAGAAGTGATTCTAAAGTGGGTTAAAAACTGCTCTTGTAGCTACAGCCATGGCAGGTCCTCCACGGAAATGGTTCTCTTTTGGGTTTGGACAGCACCCAGCAGGATGGTTCAAACCACAGCAGGAACCTCAGGAGCCTTTATGAAAAGAAGGGTGTTAGCAGAGGCTAAGGATGTGCTTCAGCTTTATGTTCTAAAGCCACCAGGACTGACAACAGCTCATGACAGTGAGGGCACAGCTAAGCACTGACTGTCTCCATGGATAGAGTAATGTGAGACCTCTAGCACTGATGTGATTCAGGCAGAACCTGTTTTGGTGTAGATATGGGTTGAGCAAACCATACAAGTGTGGGTAGGAGGACCACTGAAGATGTCCTGCAAGTGAGACCCCAGAGTCTCCTGTGCCTGCCTGCACCCTCCCTGCCTGCCCCTCCTTAGCTCTGCCTGTAGCTCTCTGAGGCCTTTTGGGGATCTCCAGCACTTCTGCCGGGCTGGGGAACAGCAGCTGGGAGGCAGACTGATGCTCAGAAGAGAGGAGGACATGGAGGCAAGTGCTGCAATTAGTTCTTCCCTCCTCTGCCCATAACAGTGCCTGTAAGGGCAACTTCATGCCTGAGCTGGCTACGGGCACTTTGTCAGGAGGCAGGGTGAGTTGGAGAGGTGAAGAGTGAAAGTCAAACATCCATCATGGGTGATTTTACCCTAGATTACTTAGTTTGTTGGCCCAACCCAGGAGATTCATGAAGAAATCATAACAGCTGCTAATTGCTCAGTGGGGATTTTCTGTCTGTTTGCCTTCAAGTCTAAGGAAATTATGATTTACTCGCGTTAGTGAGAAAACAAGCAAAGGTCTGATCATATCTGGTTTTGGGAAGCCCTGAAGATTTCAGTGACACCAATAATAAATTACTAGCATTGAACATTCATCACCGTAGGTGCTTTCCAAAGCTGGCTCAAAACAGCTGCCGGTTGTATTAATAAATGGCAAATAAAACCCACAGGGTGGTTAGATGCAGTTCTGAGCCAGTCCCTGTTTCCTTTTAATTAAAAGACTTATCATGCATATCCGATGTACATACGTATGTATGTACTGCTGTCTAGATACACTTGTTAAAATACACCCAGGGAAAAACTGAGAGACAGCGTAAGAACACAACCAGTCTCCTCCTAAAAACTGAAAACTTTTGTTGCCAAACAATGGAGCTCTAAACTACCAGTTTAGAGCTGTCACAGAGTGACAGCCCATGTCCTTCAGGCATAGCGCACAAACTCTTGTCTTTGCTGTTTGTTTGGTATCAGACAAATGAGAGTTTAGCAGATCTGGGACTGAATTTCTAAATAAAATTTTTCGTCTCCCTGTTGAGTAAAGGAATGGCAGCCTGAAACAGTGGTTTTATTTCTGCTTGTTAGGTTTTTATATTTGATCTCGATGCTGTTAAATAATTTTCACTTCTCTGAATGAGATCATAAAGGCTACAAAAAGGCTGAATTTAAACTGTTGTCAATTTATTATTATTTGCTGAGTAAGGGATGAATGCTGTTAGGGATGAACCGTGAGAACACCCTGGCTGAGCTGCTGCATCAGCCATGCTACAAGGGAGACTGGGACTATATCCCAGATACAGCTGATGAAACTGCTTAAAGAAAACACAAAAATTTGGCTTTTGATGTGGAACTGTTTGGGCCAAGTTTGAGTTACATTGAAACATTTTACTTGGAGGAGACTGGCAAGAGCAAAAGAAGCCATAACCTCACCTCTCTCTAATGGCAGGTCAGAGTGACCATGGGCTTCAGAAGGGTGAAGTTATCGCTGTTCCCAGGCATAACTCCCCTCATGAACACTAGCTACAACAAGGATTAACAGGTCTGGCCCTGCATGCCCTGTGCAAACAGCTATGGTCTCCCTTATTTCATATGAATTTGAATGTTAAAAGGTCAGCAGATATGGGCATTAAATTAAATAGGTATCCCCCAGCTCCACCTCAGGCACTGGCACTAGAGAGAGACTGGAAGTTAAACCACAAATGTATTTAACCAGACAGTTGCGTTTTGGAGCTCTTAACTGAGGTTTTTCAAGATCATACGTGAGTGGAAAGATGAAGATGAAATGACTCACCATCACCGTCTGCTGAGGTGCAACCACTTTCCCCAAAAGCGGTGTGAAGGAACATGGCGAAAATGCTCAGTACTGTACTGGGCTGTGTCATCCTGAGCAGGGTGCATGTGTGCAGTGGGGGTGTGTGCGAAACCCGCGCCGCTCCTTTATAGCTGGCCCCGAGCAGCCCCGCAGCCTGCCGGCGGGACCTCAGCGAGGGGAAATGTAAACATGCCTACGCACAGCAGGGCTGGTGGCAGCGGGCAGGAAGCCAAAGTAAAGATAATTGCTGAGCTTTTACTGTGAAACAGCTTCCCGCTTCAGGACTGAGAACATTCTGGATCATGCCCACCAGCTCGTTCGGGCAAACCTGGTAAAGCCCAGTGGGAAAGGGAGCACATGTCGTGGACTGTGCTCCTGGCTCGGCTCCTGTCATTTGTGCTGCTGGTTTCCCTAAGAGCATGGCTCAGTCCTGGCATCCACTTGGCTCCCAGGAGAGGTGCACAGGTCCAAGGGAGAAAAATCTTCCAGGTATGAAACATTAAGTATAACTGCTTTTGTTTAACTGCCAGCATCAAAAGCAGCACTACAGCAGGTGATTCTTTACTCTTGTGAGACCCTGCCTGGAGCACTCCATTCAGCCCCAACATTAGAAGGACACGGACATGTTGAATCAAGTCCAGAGGAAGCCAGTAAGATGAGGAGAGGGCTGGAACGCATCTCCTGCACAGAGATGCTGAGAGAATTGGGGTTATTCATCCTAGAGAAGAGAAGGCTCTGGGGAGAGTTTATCCTGGCCTTTCACTATGTAAAGGATGCTTGTAAGAAAGATGGAGAGAAATTATTTACCAAGGCCTGTAGTGACAGGACAAGGGACAATGTTTTTAAAATAAAAGAGGGTAGATTTAGATTGGACATACAGAAGAAATTCTTCCCTGTGAGGGTGGTGAAGCTCTGGCACAGGTTGCCCAGAGAAACTGTGTCTGCCCCATCACTGGCAGTGTTCAAGGCCAGGCTGAATGAAGCTTTGAGCAACACGGTCTAGTGGAAGGTGTCCCTGTCCTTCCTAGCAGGGGGGTTGGGACAAGACAATCTTCAAAGGCCCCTTTCAACCCCAAGCCTTCTGTGATACTATGAAGTCCTGCATAAGGCAATGCTGACCCAGAAAATCCTGTGATTTAGACAACTAATCCTGCAAAACCTGGCTCCTGAGAGCAAAGTGGCACATCTCACATTTTTTCAGGCTTTGGACAAAGCAAAGGTGGAAAGCGAAAGATAAAGAGGTGTTAAATATTTCCTTTGCAACAACTTTCTGTGGCTGACTGCACCAACGCACACTGGAGCGTAAAGCAGGGCCGTGCACAGGGCTGACTGATGTGGCTAACTACAGGTGAGCCAAGGGCCTGAAACAGAAGAGCAAGCTCTGGCACAGCCCTGGCTGCACCAAAAAAAGCTTCAGGTTGGAGGTGTAAAGGAAACTGGGGGCAAATTTGGTAACAGTGCCCGAGCAAACAGAAAAATGATGACACTATAATAAGGAGGCTCAATATGGAAGCCATATCAGCTTTTTTGCTTGCAAGGAAATAATTCAAAATGCTCACTGAGTGAAGAAAGCTCAGGTCTCATAGCTAGAAAAGTGTCCTTCATTCCAGGACATCAGGGACTGTCCTGCAGTGTCTCTTGCTGCCCTAGGCAAGGAGCAGTGGGTATCAAGGCACTGTTTCTGGGCTCCCCTGTCCAGTTTTAATAGGAAGAAATGGCCCCCTTTCCACAAAAGTTCAGCAAGGCTGACTGGAAGATGGACATCTCCAAAATCTGTATCAAGGCCCCCTTGTGGAGCTTCCCCTGGGCTCCCCACCAAAGCATTCCCTGCAGGTGCACTAGGCCTCAGTAGGTACAGAAGAGTGGGTCTGGGCTCTTTGGCCAGTGTGTTGGCATTTACAGAGTGTATTGCTGTGTCAGGACTCTCCATGCTTCGCTTCTGTCTGGCCAGGGAGGAGCACAACTCATCTCCTAACACAGACATTAAAGAGATGAAATCTAAACCCCTAGAGGCATTTATTTCTCTCCACTGAATTCAGAGAGAGCCCAGGGTGAGGCAGGACAGGTATCTGCTGAGCAGAACTCTATGACACCTTCCACCCACCAACAGGAGGGGGACCTGCCTGGCCACCCACACAAAGCAAGAGCTGGACATGGTGCAGGGGCCACGGAGCCACTGGAGGTGGCACCACCGTGGGCTGACTGACCCTTGCTCAAGAGCTTGACTTCTTTTACAGAACTGTTTGTGTCACTACCAAACTCACAGGGTATCCCTTCAAGAAATTCCCTCTTTCTGAGGCAGCTGGGGGGACTTCAGCATTTATTTGTACTCATCTCTCATGCCAAGTTTTCTGTGCTTGACCAAAGTACATTGCAGCCAAACTTGAATTAGTGAGATTGGGTCCTGGTGATTTCTCACCCCTAAGGCCTACCTTTTGCTTGCTTTAGAAAACACTGGTTGAGAATTTCAGCATTTTCCTTAAAAATCTTCCTTCTCATATTGTTCTAAAAACCCTCAAGGTAATTTCTACCTCATTTGCAGCCAGTGTCATTAAAGAAGGGCTCGCCTATGCAAATTGGTCACTATCCAGAAATGACACCTTCTGACTTTAAACTCATCTTGTTTATAATTGAGTGGGCTATCACTTTGATCTTTTTCTTTTTTTCTTTTTTCCTGTTTCAGTTGGAGCAAACTAAAAGAAAAAGTCTCTCTTTTCAGACATAATATTTTCGTTGAACGTGAATAATCTTATTATCAGAGACGTGCTTCTCAGGGGATTTCCATGTTGTTGCTGCATATTGTCTGGGTGGGGAAATGGGGGACCACAATGAAAGGAAAAAAACCCTAAAAAAAAAAACCTTTGAGAAAACCCTGAAGCAAAAGTACATTTTGTTTTACTTCTGCACCTCTGCTTCATAACCTGTTTGATTTCTAGGAGATATTTGAGTCTATTCGTCTCACCTTGTTGCTTTCCTCTAATGTCTGGGACATAGGAAATGAACTCTGTGAGTCTACATCTTAGGACAGCTGATGGGTTACTACCAAGGAGAGGCTAAAAGAGATAGGGATTACTTTTCACTTGCAATAAATTTACACTGTTTCTGCCTCCTCACTGAAGATTCCACAAAAAAACCCCAACAAACCAACAACAAAACCAACCCACAACAAAACCCCCTCCAGTTTAAACAGGTAACCTTTAAAGGTCCAGCAAAAATGTACCTGTGCTTCATCAGTATGCCAGCTCTCTTTGGGTCCCAACACTCTGTTTAGGAGCTTCTGAGCCATCCTAGTCCCGGTTACAACCTCGATGACTGTGAAAAAGAAGTTTTTTCAGTGGCCTGTGGTGCATAAGTGTGTGCTGTCCATACAGTATATCAGCCCCTCAGCACTTTCTGCTGAGCCCTACATAACCTCCAGTGCTTTCTTGGATTATCACTTTTGTTGCAGCTATTGACTCACCAGGCAAGTCATCCACAAGTTAGCATCTGTCTTTGCCTCTTATACTGTTTGTTCACTCATGGTGTTTTTTTCTCCTGAGGACACAAAAGCAGTTTTTGATTCTGCTCTGGCTTCAAAAACTGCAGAAGGCTTCTGCACACATGCTAAATTTAAATCTGTTATCAGTATCTGTTTAGAAAGATAAAGTGAGTAAATCCCTTCCTTCTATCAACAATGTTTTTCGAAGGCTCCAGTTCAGGGAACTCCCAGAGCCTCTGTGAGAGACAAGTGGAGTGGATCCTCCAGACACATCCCGGTGTGCAGCACTGGAGACAGGACATGTGCACACTGATGGATGAGGGTACAGACATCCTTGTGTTTGAGGAGCTCAGCTGGTGTGTCCTGGTCAGATTCCCATGGGCACCCATGGTCCAACGTGGGACTGGGTGGAGGGGGGAGCTTCTCAAATGTTGGTCATAGTTGGTAGGAGCTGTTGGGCTTCTTGGCCCTCTGTAAGGCATGGTGGCTCCTCTGTTCCCTGGGATGTTAATAAATTATATCATAGAGTTTCATTAGAACTTGTATTATATAAAGGCTCAAACAGACTTCATACTTAGACTTCTAATTTTTAACCAGATATGCCAGGAATGAGAAATCTTCCAGCCAGCTTCAGATGTGAAGAGGACTTCTACATTAAAAAAAAAACCAAAAAAACAAACCAAACAAAAACCAGAAAGGGTCCAGCATCTTCTTTTATTTTGTTGCTTCCTGACCTTTTGTTGCTTTCTTGCCCTTACCTGCTTCATAAACCTTGTTCCATGTATCTTCTCCCTGGAAGAAGCATCTCTTGACAGCTCCTCCACTGAAAATCTGCGGGTTAGCCTCGGGATGCTCTAGAAGTGTTTTGCTGGCCCAAGAGCAGGAGCATGTGGGAGCCAGTCTTGCTTAAGGCAATGTAGTCATGAGCACAACTTGAAGCCTTGGGTGAAGAACAAAACCCTGAGATTAAATGGATTTACTCTGCAAGACATTGTGTTCCACTTATCACCAAACTACTTTGGTCTGCAGAGTGTGAGAGCAATGCAGGGTGGAAGTCACACAGTTTGTCACCACATGGTCCTGGAGAATAGAGCCCTGTGTGACAAAGAGAAGAAAACTTTAAAGGTTTTTTTGAACTGTCTTTGTCTTAGAGCTTTTGCCTCTTAAAATTGCTTTGAATTTCCTTCCCCAGGACCCGTAAATTGGCACCATATAACAAGGAGGATTGTTATACTGAGAGGAAAATACAGATAAACTGGAAAACCATCACTGGCTGAAGTGTAAAACAGGAGGAACTGATGTGCACTTTGGTCAGGCATTCAAATGTTCTGAGATCAGACTAAAAATCAACAAGATAGACTGAAAAAAGTGAACTTTTTTTTCTCCTCTCCTTACGTAACAGATACAGCAACAGCAGAAACAGGAACAGTCATATTAACAGTTCTGTGCTTCTTTTATTTACTTGCTAGTTTCTAAGTCTTCAGGGGGCTCAGGATATTATTTTCAACTATCCTCTACAACAACCAGTTAAAGCACAAAGACATGAAAGCTTGAATTGTTTTCCCATTATTTGTTTTAGGTCTAAAAGAATATCTGCAAGATGTATTACCCACTTTTGAGATCTGGTAGAAGAGCACCTGCCACAGGAGAACACCTGTACTTGCTCATATACATTTTCAGACAAAATGTTGGGCCAAAACCCTGTCATTTTGGTGACAATGAGGCATTTTGTGAATGTGTTTTAATTCTGTAAAATGCTTCATTCTGACACCTGCAACTTTTAATTTAAAATTTTGGATTTTAATTCTTTTTAATGAATTTGGTTTTAGAATTGCCTTTAGTTTCAAAATGTGAATTACAAAAATCTGATTTTGTTTCATCTCAATACTTTCTTTAAGAATCCGTCCACACCAGCTGTGGTTACTTTGGACATTTAATATTTCACCATAGCTTTCCTGCATGCAGACCCCATTCCAGAAATAAATGCCAAGGAAATGTAGGAGGCACAGTTCCAATATATGACTAGTCCATGACTCAGAGCTGGACTCTTTTTACAAGCTTCAGATTAAAAACAGGCGTAGACCTCAGCAAAGAGGAAAAAGGGAAGGAGCAAACAGAGGCAACATGATGGCACGTCCCTGTAAAGCAGAACAGATGGACAGAAATCATCTTGAGGAAGCTGAGCCTGGTGGCATATGTGAAAGAGCAAGAGGAACCTGAAACAGTGTTTGTAATATTTATATTTATTGTGCTCTGGATGTGGGGTTTCCCCACCACCAGGAAAGAGGGGGGGAGGCGGGGACGGTGTGTACACACTGGGAGTGGCAGCACCTCCTTGCTGCTCCCTTTGCCACCCAGGCAGGCGCAGGATCCACGTCTGCCTGGCACAGTCCAGTGTGCGAGTACTGCCAGCAATAGCTCCTGCAGCTGAGGAGGGGAACAGCAGTGGGAACTGAAGCTTCAGGGAAAGCAACTGGTGTCAAGTGCAGGTGTTGTGGCAAAGCCAGGGTGCCCACGGCCCCCAGGGACCTGGGGACAGGTGGGGTGGGAAGGACCACGACTGCTGTGCTGAGTGCCCTGATGAGAGGCTGACCCTGCTGTGTTTGTCCCCTCACACCATTTTCATGGGTTTTGTGCTGCAGCCCTTGGATGCCAACCCCACCGTGTCCAGGTCCTCATCCCTGCTCCTGGAGAGCCCTCACGGAGAGGCAGGTCCTCCAGGGATGGGCTGAGGAGGATGATGGGTTTCTAAACCAAAGTTTGTGCTGTTTAGATGAATGTGAAGTGGACTTGGATAGAAACTTGGGTGGATTGTGCTGCCGAAGGCAACCTTGAATATCTGCATACGTTCCCTTTGCTTCTCCTTGCCCATCTCAGCACATCCCAGTCTTCCAGTGGCTCAGCAAGCAACACTGAAGAGGCAGCTACAGCCATGCTCACCACTAGCCACAGGGATAACTGAATTTACTGGTTAAATATACCATGGTTGAATGTAGCCTTGTTGGTAAGGATAGAGTCCCTTAAAATATTTTTAAGACTGTTTTTTATAAAACATTTACCTTAAGAAAATGAGCACTAGATAAACATTAGACAACAAAAGGTCACAAGAGAGAGTAATAATTTAAATGCTTTTACATTTGAAATGTTTAAAGAATCTCTTCCCTGGTATAAAACCAACTTAAAAGTAGAGGAACTGAGAAAATCAGACAAGAAAATGAAATTGCAACTGATTGTAAACAGATATTGACAAAGGTAACAAAAAGGTATGTATTTAATGTTATTTGGTTTGGCCCAAGTTTTATGCACTGAGATGTTTAGATGTTCAAAATTAATTACATTTATGTTGTACCAATTATACAGAAGTAATGTTTGAGATATCATTAGATTGATGTCTGTAAACCACAGGAAAATATATATGATCTACCTGAAAGATTATCTTCCTTTTAAATTATGCATGTGGGGGTAGGGAAATCTCCATAACAGGGAAAAATAATTACACATTTTCTCCCCATTCAAATGCCAGATTAATGAGGAGAAAAAGAAATATGTGGATAAGGCATTGATTTCAGAGGGCTGTGACAAGACCCCATCTGGCAGAGCTGGCATGAGGATGTGTTGTCATCTTGTCATAACAGAGAGCATTCAAAAACCACACAGAGATGGTTTCACGTTTGGAAATGCACAAACTCCATCAGATTTCAGTGCTGTCCAGGATAACACAGGATGTGTTCTCCAGTCTGGCTCTCAGCCCAGCTACCAGCACTGGCTCCACTCTTCCCTCTGTGCCCTTTGGGAAGCATTTTTAAATCTCTGTTAAAGCCTGCTCCTAGCTGCTTTTGGCTGTCTACATACCTGCTGCAAAATGCCCATTTGCTGTCTCACTCCCACTCCTCCCATCCCTTCCTGCTCCTCATGTTCCACATTTCTCTTTGGTCAAGCGCAGGGATAGAACTGCTCTTCCCACGTCCCCCAAGGCAGGGTTTCACAACCAACACCACCACAAGGCCAACAGGCAATGCCTTGCCCTGCTTCTGCCAGGACAGGGAACAAAGAATTTTATTCAACCACTGAAAAGAAAGTGATGAGCCACGGAGAAAATGTAGACCTGCTGGATACCTCCCTAATCCCAAGGGACACATTCTTATTTGTTTCATATTTTTTGTTTCATTTTTAACTGTCTCCTCCTCCATGCTGATCAAAGCAGGCAAAACTCCCAAACTGAGGATGAATAGTCTTTCTTTCTCTAGAGGATTAAATTGGTCTGTGTTAATAACGAAAAAAAAAGAAAAGTGGCCCGGGACTGAAATCTAAAGCACAGTGTCTGCTCAACAGAAATCTTCAGGTGTGGGGTCCAGCAGGTCTACATAGGACAGCAGAACACTGTTTGACGTATTATTTATTATTATTATTATTATTATTATTATTATTATTATTATTATTACTATCACCATAGTCATCATTATTATTACTCTCATCATTATTATTCTCATTCTCATTATTATTATTGTCGTCACCTACATGGCAATCCTTTATGAGGGACTGCTGTGAGAGTGAGTGTCTAATGTGTAGCCACATGGGACTAACAAGCCTTTCCAGCTCTCCTTTGCTTCACACTGAAGGATATCAGCAAAATTACCAAAGATATACAGGGAATTTCACCACATCAATGCAGAAAATGTAAAAAAGAATATAATCTGATTAAGTGAGAATTTCATGTTATCTGAATGGGAGAACTGAGTGAATGGTACAGCCAAAAACCTGCTCCCAAATATGCTGAGCTTTCAATGCAATATGTAAACTGGCCCAGCAATATTCTTAGTCCAGTGAAGGCTGGTGGTACAGACACCACCTCAGATGCTGTACACCTGTGGTTATGAGAGCTGGTTGCTAAACACCACTATTAGCACACAGCTCTGATCCCCCTAATTTGCTGTACTGAGAAGTGGCCTCAGAGCACTCTGTGCCAGCACAGCGGCATCACCACTGCTGTTCCCTCCCTGCATCCAGACAAAATGTGCTCCACTGTGTGCTGTGAATGTAACCTGAGGTTTTTCAAGGTAGAACAGACTGTCCTGATGCTGGCTGTCCTGCAGCACAGCATTGTCCAAAGAATATCACTTTCTATCAATTCTAATTGTGATGCCTGAGTTATTACATCGGTTCTTCTCAAGGCCTGAAGTGAAAGAGGAATTAATGCATACATGTAAATTTTTCAAACAGCAGACCTTGCCTGCTTTGGTTTATAGAAATAAATTATCAGAAATTCCTGCTCACACGCTTAATTGCAGTCAACAATGAAATGATCATTTTATCATGTTTTTGAACACAGAAACTAAACTGCAGGGCTTTAAACTTCTCACTCAGTAAAACAGGTCTTCCTGACATGAAATTTTCTTTCAGCTTTTTGCTGAAGTGCCCAGAGCCAGACACAATACTCTCAGTAAGAGTCTCACTAATCCTTGTGTGGAGGGATTTTGTCGCCACTGCAGTTCTCCACGTTCCAGTGCTTATACACTCATTCTGGTTTTGCTGGTAACACCTGCTGAATTACATGGCCACAGCCTTACCTAACTTCATTTTGAAACCAATAGCCCCATAAATTCAGAGCTTTATCTAATAAAAGGGCTGACAGAGTGAAGACGCTGACCAGATGACATAAAAAATCTGACTTCTGCGAATGTGAGGCTGCTGCTTGGCACACCTATTTCAGTCAGGTCCACTCGGGACACTAATTGCTTAATTTCATGGGGCTGTTGTTTGCCTTGCTCACATACCTTCCGTACAAACTGCAGTCAACCTTCCTGCTGCTAGGTCTGCCTCTCTGGGGTGTCCAGCACGGGCTGGACAGACATCACTGCAGTTAAATTTGTGTCATTACCCAAAGTGGTTCGGATGACCAAAGAAAGGGTCATTATTCTTTATAATTCCAGCACTATACTTTATGAGATATGTTGCTATGCAGAGGGAGTAGAAGAACAAAATTGAAAGGAGAGTTAGAAATTGTAGTGTAAAACAGCTCTGAGTGCCTGCAGGGGCAGCAAAAGCAGGACAAGGTGACCCAAAGTGGGATGTCCTACCCATCTTACAACTTCTGAGTGACCAGCTTGGTGCTTGTGGAGAGGTCTGTCAGGAACTGTGCAGTGTCAGCATCACATGAATGGGAGCCAGTGTCCCAGAGAGAAGGAAGACAAAAAACCTGACCAATTTTTGGGTCTCTGCACACAGGCATGGTGCAGAACGCACTGGCCCTGAAGCTATGGCTTCTGGTAAATTAAAGGATGATCCCACCTGCAGCATTACAGGTTCCTTGTTCCTTGCTGTGGGTAGAGTGTAGGCCAAGAAGGAGCTTTTGGTTTGCTGTTCACCTCGCTGAGCAATAGTACAGAATCATAGAATCATTAAGGTTGGAAAAGACCTCCAAGATCACTGAGTCCAGTCTTTGGCTGAACACCCGTGTGCCAACGAAACCATAGCACCAAGTACCACATCCACTTGTTTCTTGAACACCTCCAGGAATGGTGACTCCACCACCTCCCTGGGCAGCCCAGTTCAATAATTCTTAAAAAATTCTTCCTGATAGCCAACCTGAACCTCCCCTAGCGCAGCTTGAGGTAATTTTCTCTAGTTTCCTGGGGCTGATCCACAGCTGGCTACACCCCCCTTTCAGGGAATTGTAGAGAGTGATAAGGTCTCCTTTTCTCCAGGATAAATACCCCAAGCTCCCTCAGCTGCTCCTCGTAGGACTTGTGCTCCAAGCTTATGCTCCAAGCTGCTCCTCTTAAGGCTTGTGGCTTTCCCCAACACCTTAGTGTCTCCCTTGCTGTGAGGGGCCCAACTGGACACAGCGTTCAAGGTGTGGCCTCACCATTGCCCAGGACAGGGGGACAGTCACTGCCCTGGTCCTGCTGACCTCACCATTGCTGACATAGGCCAGGATGCCACTGGCCTTCTTGGCCACCTGGGCACACTCCAGCTCATGTTCAACCACTGCTGACCAGCACCCCCAAGTCCTTTTCCACCCAGCAGCTTTCCAGCCACTCTGCCCCAGTCTGGAGCTGCAGGAGCTTGTCGTGACCAAGGGCAGGACCTTGGCCTGGTTAAACCTCACACAACTGGCCTCAGCCCATGGATCCAGCCTGTCCAGATCCCTCTGCAGATGCTTCCTGCCCTCCAGCACAGCAACACTCCCACCCAACTCGGTGCCATCTGCAAACTGACTGAGGGTGTTCTTGATCCCCTCATCCAGATCATCAGTAAAGGTACTGAACAGGACTGGGCCCAGTGCTGAGCCTTGGGAAACCCCAATAGTGATTGGCCAACAACTGGGTGCAAACATTAACTTTGCTGGCAAGATCTCTTTGCAGTCGGCAGAGGTGCATGTGCTGCAGGAGGAGCCAGCCACATGCAGACCCTCAGAGGGGCAAGGCAGCTCCCCTTCCATCCTAGCATGTAGTCGCTCTCTCATAGTGTTAGCCAGGATTTTCTATCACCACACAAAGCTGATTTCTGTTCACTATATTGCACACAGGGAAGATAAGTATATGCTGGTTCTTACTGTCTACCATGGTATGAATTAAAATCACACACTGCTGTCTGACTTGCACCGAGTTTTGTATGAGACACAGTTTGTAACTTAGCTTTCACTCCACAGTGGTTTAAATGCCTTGAAAGTCAAGGAAAATGTCAAACCTAAGTCAGAAATTGATCAGTCATATGAGCCTGTTCCCTCATGAAAAGGAAGCAATGCTGGTAAAAGCAATAAACATGGATTGCTTTCAGGGTAGGCAGGCTGCCCAACCTTTTGGTGACCTTGGCCTGAGGTTTGTTTGTTTGAACATTTAAACACACCTACATCCCCTGCTTTTACTTTTGAAGGCAAATACAGTCCCAGCCTCAGAGCAGCTGAAGTATGACTTCCATGGGACCCATCAGGTCAAGGTGTCTCTGTTCACAGCCAAAATGTTCTTCTGCTAAACTAAGCCTGCATGAAATCAGCTCAACTTGGGAAGAAAAAAAAGGAAAGAAAACAGGGAGTAAAGTAAAATTTTGAATATTGAGCAACCAAAGAAAAAAAACCAAGCCACAACAGACAGCAGCTGCTGAAATGCACAATTGTTAGAGCCCAAGATGCAAGTGACCAGTGAGGTACTAAATGCACACACAGTAGGAAAGTCCCTGACCATGGATTAGGGATGCAGAAGTGATACTATTAGTTTCCTCTATTTCTTCCTGTGATCAAGGAGAAAGGGAATTCACGAAGTCCATACCTCTTTTCTCAAGGACACAGTGGTGTACTTGAGAAGACTGTGGAAGGGTCGAGGAGCTGGCGGTCTGGGGTCTCATCTCTCCACTCTCCACAACTCAGCTGGCTGGAGGAGCCAAGCTGCTGCAGTGAAGGAAGCCATCTGCATCTGGGCATAGAAGAGAGCCAGTTCCTGCTCCTGTGAGGAGTAGGAAAGGCCAGGTCAGACACAGGGACTCTGAGACAAAGGGCCCTTCCACCCAACATTGCTACCTGGCCCAGAAGGCAGGGTACTGGAGTGCCTCATGGCTTGCAGCCTGCTCTAGTAGCAATACACTAACCACACTAATTGCAGTGCAATATCAGTGTTCAGATATTTCCCCATGTCACAGAATCATAGAACCACAGAATTACAGAATCACAGAATCCTTAAATTTGGAAAAGGCCTCCAAGATCATTGAGTCAAACCACTAATGCAGCACTGCCAAGCCCACCACAAAACCATATCCCTAAGAGCCACATCTACATCTCTTAAATACCTCCAGGCATACATCATGACAAATGCCATCTCTCCTTCCCAGAAACTGTGCAGTGTGACCAGACCTTCACTTTGGCAAACCGAGGTCAACTTCAGCATTTGCATTCCCTTCCTTGAACGTTTCCACGAGTGTCAGATCCAGTAAATTTTAATGAACCATCCCTCCATGGGCTCAGCCACACTTGGAGGAAAACCAGAAACTTTAAGTTCTGGATGCTCTAATCATTGAGAATCAGGAGTGTATAATGAGATCCTCCACAACCACAAATACATCACTCTGTGGTTCAGGATCATTTGTTAATGTCTACAGGGTAATATCATAATTCGCTATAGAAACTCCATCTCACCAGTGAGAATTTTTAGTGCTTGCCAGTGTTTCGCTAATTGGCTTCTCCTGTCAACACCCTTCCTTGCATGCTAAAGCACACATCATTTGTGTATGCTTATGCAAAGTGAACTTTGCAGGGAAAGGGAGTTGCATTGCAGATGGACTGGAATCACAGCTTCACACCTTCTCAGCTCGTATATTTAAGTTTCTCAGCTCTCTGATTATTACAGGGAAAAAAGTTCAAAGTGGTATTATCCAGTTTAACTCCCACTCAAGGAAAATATTTTCAAAGTAATAAAGTAAAAAAGAGGGGGAAAAGCAATTTCAGTGGGATTTGTGCTTTCGCTAGGAAGCTTTCAAAACTCCCACGATAACTGTTTTGCTACCAAAAGTTTATCGTAATTTTCATAGCTGATCAACACCTTACATTTATCTGTTACAAGTTGATAAATACCTCTAAGTACTTGACCATATATCTGAGTAATCAGAAATGGATTTCTGTCCCTGAATTTCAGGAACTATTTTGAGAAGGACTGTTCATAGTTTCTTACACAGAATGATGTTCTTTCTATTTCACAGCCCGTTTGCCTAACTGTGGGGCTACATGGGGCAGTTTTATTATTATTGTGGATTATCATTCGGCAGTTAAAGGATGTAAGATATTTTGGAGAAATGCCCAGAATTGGGAGTGATTTTATGTTGACTCACTCAGGGCTTAGACTATGCTCAAGCAGTACTGATTTCTGTCTGCAGTCTGATGCAGTTACCTTCAGCCTCACAGCAAAGAGGATGTAGACACCATCACAAGCATGGTTTGAAAAAACAGAGTGGAATCAAGCTATTTGCAGCACACTGATTTGGAGCTATTGATAACAAACCCCACAAAATCTTACTTTTTAAGATAAGTAAACACTAACTTTTTTTCACAGAGAGGAAACTCATTCTGCAATGTGAACTATGAATCCTGCCAGCATCCTGATCCTCTAGCAACCTTTTTTTTTTTTTTTTTGTCCACTCATCCATCCAGTTCAAATACCTGAAAAGGATGAGAAACTTGAAAGAGGAATTCGCCATTGTTGGTTAGGAAAGCAGATTGGAAAGGGCCCCAATGTTTAAACAGAACCACGTGGTTTGGGATACTTTGTACTTCTGCCCTACTGGAGACTTACTGAAGACAATCTTGTTAACCGTAATTGGTAGCCAAAGGCACTAAATAAATGAATATGCATTTCCAGTGAAGCCATGGTAGCTGTCAAACAGCATTTGGGAAAATCCATTACTTAGAAAGTAATAATAATATTAAACCCTTTCATTTCTGTTCCTTTCTAAAATCACAGAAAGACCATACAAAAAAAAATGCTTTCTTGATCATGAGAACTTTTCATTTGCACTTTTATACCAGTTTCACTTTATTTTCCCTGAAACTGCTCACACAAGTAAAACCATGATGAGATCTTTGGATTTCACTACGTAACCAAGCCCAGCAACATGGGATGTAGTGTGGAAAATGTATTGTCAATCAGAACAGCACAAAGCCATATTCTGTCTCTGCCACAAATACGCAGCTTTGGGTCCTGTAAAGGTGTACTCTATATACCCCAGGCACTTCTGCTGTCTAACAGTGGTTTACACTGCCACCGAAGTGTTATTTTGACAAACACATGCAGAATCTAGAAGTTTCCTGACAACTGACTCACATGCACATACAAATGAGAAAATGGTGTTCAGATAGGAAGTTATCAAAAAACTATGCTTTCCTGTTTATGTAGTGGGGCCAATACTTAGAGTTTGAAAAGTTTATTATGGTCCTGAATACTATTAGAATGCTATTACTAATGTAAAAATTACCAACCCTTCATGTGCACTGAACACCTGAACTTCTCTCTTCCAAGGTAAGAATAGGCAGCTGATGAAGCAGAGGGTTCAACATTAGCTATAATCTGAGAAGATACCAGCACTGGGGACTGTGGGGAGTTAAACAACTTCAGCTGGTTTGAACTCATTATTTAGTTGGGCTGGAAGTCTTCAGAACAGAAACTCTGGAAAGAGAGACAGACTTGATGTAACTGATTTGTTGTTGGTAATCCAGGTCCATAAATGTTGCTTCCTGTGCTCAGAGGCAGTGGAACACTGCGGTGAGGGGGTGACTTCCTGCGCAAGGGGTTTTGTCACAGACACCAGTGAGGCAAAGATAGCTTCCAGCAGCTAATCCATGTAGCTTTCTACCTGTCTTCATCTATTATTAACAAATACTTTTAGGAGGAATATTATTTTTATATAACTACTTGGAAATTGATGTCTAGTTTACTTGCTACAAACAAGTGCATTATCCACACAAATTACTAAAAACATGTAGGACTGATACATACAAACTTAAAATTCATCTTCCAAAACCTAAATTAAGTTTATGAGGCATGAGTACGTTGCCACATCTCTGGATCAGTTTATGAATGCCTGGCAAAGATGAAAGGAGCTAAGTGGGTTTTTTTTGAAAAATATTTGAAAATAATAATTTCAGTAACTACAAATAGTGATGAATTGATAGCTCTGCTAATGATGTTTGTCATGCAATTTACTCTGAAAGCCTTCCATGTACTGTAAAACCACAAGAATCTAGTGCCTTCAAATCTTCTGCAAGAATTTATTACATTTGAAAGGACAGTCTATGACTGCTCTTTTAGACAGTGAGCTCCAGATTCTTATCTTGATTAAAATTCAGCTCTCTTACTAGATTTCCCATCCTAAAAGAGATACAGCAACTTGTGCTAGGATGTTTTGTTCCATGTCTTCATTTAAACACATTACCTAATAGACTGTTTTGTTGTGTAAAAATAAACAAAAGTATTTCTGGAAAAACATTTGCCTAGGTAGCTTTTTTTATTTACCCTAAAGAAACAGAAGTGGTTTGTATAGGTGTGGGTGCGACGTGACACTTTTGCCTGTGGTTTTTGTGCTAGAACTGTTTTATCTAATGAGCCACTAGCATGCGAGCAACCTGCTGCTGGCTGTACGTGTTGGGAATGAATGATTGTGGTCTGCATGTTTCTCATAGATCAGCACTCTAAGTTACTTAATTGCATACGAAAATCTCTGTCTTTTGAAGAAGTTTCACTTCTCACAGGTGATAATGGAAAAATCTAATGCTTGGCAAGATGCACTGTCCTTTTCCCTTCTCCTTCCTCAGCCCTTCCTTTCCCTTGCTTAACCCTTTTCTTCCCTTCCCATCCTTAACCATTCCCTTCCTTTCCTTACCCCCTCCCATTCCCTTTCTTAATGCTTTCCCTCCCTTCCTTAACCTTTCCCTTCCTTAACCCTTTCCTTCCCTTCTCCAGAGCTGAAGAGAAAAAAAATCAAAGTTTCCCACTACAATGCCACCACCACTTTTAAAAAAACATCTTTAACAGAAAAGGTTAACTGCACCAACTTCATGCCCTCTCTAATCCTCCACAGCCACAGACCCTCTGAGGAGGCAGAGAGATACTTGCCTTTTCTGCCTACACAAAGGCAAGAATCTATGACAAAAAAACTCCAAAAAACTAATTAATGCTATTAATTCTACATTTAAAAACCACATAAGACTTTGAAAAGGAGGATGAAGAGGTCCTCCAGCACTGCACTGGTCTGACAATGTATATCTTTGCCGTCTTTTTAGATAGGAGGAAGAAAACTGACCTGATACGGAGTTTCCTGGTGATATTTCAAATGTTTAAAACATGGGTTAAACTCAAATATGTAAATTATTATATCTGAGTTGCTGCTGCTATGGTAATTAGTGAGACAGAAATTTCATTTGTTTTGTCTATCTGAAAAGTTTGCAAAGCCCTTCACTTTTAAATAAACATGGCAATCAATTTAATGCAGAGACCTTTTAACCACGGTAATGCACGATGACCTAAATTAGGTCAGCTTATGTTTGTGAGTTTGTTAGAAGTGCAGCCGACTCAGATCAAATTAGGTCAGCTCACAGTGTCCTGCTAAGTGAAATGTGACTCTAGAGCAGCAGATGCAAAACCTGTCAAAACAATAACTGAGAAAGCCAGAGCAACCTGGGAGTACCTCATCTTCTCTTTCAGGTCAGCATACCACATCTGGCTCTTAAAAACGGGAGTGAGAAAACATACATCAAATGCCCTTCCTCAGAAGTGGGATTGTGTATCTCCTCCAATACCATTTACCTGTTCACTTTAATTGTGTGTCTGTTTGAAAGCAATTGCTTTATTGGACAGGTGAGTATCACCCAGGAAATTCTACAATATATTTTCTGTTTGCACAGAAAAAACCCCAGCAATAAAAAATTTGCACTTTCTTCTTAATTAATTCCACATAAGTATTCCACTCTTTCCAAGTGTTATTTTTTTTCATGTTCATGCATTCTTTGGCTAAGGAGAAGCAATAAGATAACATATATTGATATTTTCTTTTTAGGTATACAAATTCTTCCCTAACTAAGCCCTTAAACATGCTTTTGTTTCCCGAAATCATCTGTTTGTAATATGTGCTTACTGGGTATTTGCTATCCTTCATTGATTAGTACCTCTTTAATAATACAATTCTACTAGGATAGGATTGATTAATTATCTTACAGCTGCTGCTTAACTACATAAATTCCCTATCAACAATGCTGACACATACAAGTCTTTAGCTTATAAATAGAGGAATGCACTTCTCTAGAGAAAATGGGGCACTCCTTAGATGAAGGCAAAGTATTTGATGTGTAAAACCTTTTATTGTAATAGAAATTGACAAAAGTTTTAGCCAGTCATCCCCTAAACCTGCCTGGCCTCTGTACTGTGTATGCTACTCTCAGTTGTGCTTAATACCCTTTTCAAGAGCAGTAGTTTAACAGAGCCAGCTCCATTAAAACATCAATGCAAGAATGTTATCTTGAAAACCTCTGACAAAATATTTCTAAAATACTGTGCAACTCCTGCCAAAAAAATCTAATTCTACTTGATTTAATGGATGGATTTGTAAATCTTTGTTACGGGAGTTGAGTTTGCAATTCTAAATATAGAGCAGGTAACTGTTCAGAACTGGTATCAGCATTCACCTGTAGATTAAAAATGACAATGAATCAATCTGAAAACCCAGTTTACAATGCCTAACTCCATTTAACCACTTAGCTTGTGCTTCCACTCTGAGAATGCTTAGATCACTTATATGCATATATAAATCTAACCTGGATGTGAGCTCAGAGTTTCATAACTAAGCCTCCAAGAGCATTAATGCAATCGAGATCAGCTGTAAAACTCACCAGCAAAGAATTAAACATTAAATAGTTTGCCTTCAAGTGCTCTGTAGTGAAGTGCTAAGAACAGTGATCTCAAAATACATTCCTGTATTTATAAGCTAGACTTGTATGTGTCAGCATCGAAAGTCTTCATTGGGAATTAGTGAAGCTAAGCTGCAGCTGCAAGATACTTAATCAATCTTAGTCTAGTTATACTGTAATATTAGACAGGCATTAATCAATAGAGGGACATATGGTATGACGCAAGTACCCAAAATGGCACTTCCCCTGAATCACCCCCCAGTCCAACCAAAGCATAACTGCTGTCAGTAGAATATTTTAAAGAAAATTGCATCCTTATTCTGCAATAATATGGGCTTACTAATTTTCTAAGGGCATTTTTAAACCTTTGTAACACATTTTTTTGAAATTGGCCTTTTCTACTTGAAAAACACATCAGAAAGCTTTGTTAGCAATTTACTGGGGAGACAGAATAAAAGGTGGGAGAAGAACTGCTAATAGCTGATTTCTAGATGGGTTTAACATAACTGAAACTGTAAAGTCTGACCAGATATCTAGGATGCTTTATTCCAGAATGTGAACTCATTAATGCAGAGAAAAGTCTGTACAGACATATGGGGAGAGGCATCAGAACTCTTTTTTTTCCTCTATAAAATAAAGATAAAGAAAGCATGTGGTCATTTTATCTAGCTTCCAAAAGAAATAAGGCTTTTCAGCTTAGAGCAAAAAGCATAGCAAAGCCACTAGACCATGGAGTTAGAATTCAAGCTGAACAAGAGTGGAATGTTTTCTAGAATTGGAGTGTTAAAATAAATCAGTGTCTGATGTTCTGCATGTTCTTTTTCATATTCTCTTGCAATTATAAATGAACACTTTACTAAAAACTACCAAGAGTAATCAGTAGGCTTTTTGTTGAGAGCTTTGGGATGAAGTTTCTTGCAGTCAAAGGTCAGTCTCCAGATGTAAACTTGGTTTAGTTTGAAATCAGAATAAAAAAGTCCACTGATTTTAGTCAAGAGAAAAATTCACCTTATGAATATAAATACTCCAAAACAAACTCTTGATAGGAAACAGTCTTTGATTTTATCTGTGTATCAGCTCTCTTTTTTTTTCTCATTTTTGAGTTTGTCCTCATTTTGTTCCTTGCCTTACCATTGTTTTTGTTGTTTGTATGTTCAGATGTGGGTAGTGGTAGAGAAGAGGAAACCTGTTTCTTCTAATTCATCTGTTTCTGAGAAGCCACCCTAGCCCTTCCTTTGCTCAGTTTTGGATCTTTCAAGGACCCTTGCATTTTAACCATGTGGATTTACAATTAAGCATGAAAAGAATGAAGTAACAGAGATTTTTCTTCTTTTCCTTAGAACCAGACTGAAGAAAGACCAATTCACACTAGAGTAGAGCTTGGGGAAAAAATAAAGCTGTGCTGATTGTCAAGTAACCTGTATAATTCAGATAATCAGAGGTGAAAATATGCCATGGGCTAAGGTTCAGAGTGTTCATTAATCTTAAAGGAAGTGGTGGAGGAGAAAAAAGCCAAATAGGCTGAGGTACTGCAGATATATTTCTTTTAAAGAAAAAGTCAGTTGTTGCTAAAAGTCTTAAGCAGAAAACATGAAGAGGTTAAGGTTAATCTCTGAAAATTAGGAAAATAAGTTTCTATGGATTCTTTTACATTCTTTAGAAAAGAAGATGAAACCTTCTATTCCCTGCTCCATTTGCCAATGGCAGAACAGAAGAAGGGCATTTTTTAGAAAACTGTATTTTCTCTCCTAAGGATGTATGTATGCTGCAGAAAAATTGCCAGCCTTTGATTGTTTTAGCAAGATTACAGTGTCTGAACTAGGTCATTAAGCTGCAGCCATTTGTGACATCTCCATATAACATTTCACTTAACTTGGCTCCATCTTAGGCCCAGTTCCCTTCAACATCTCCATAAATGACTTGGATACAGGACTCAAAAGGATATTAATTAAGTTTGCAAATTATACAAAACTGGGAGGAGCTGTTGACTCCCTTGAAGGCAGAGAGGTCTTGCAGAGAGGCCTCAACAAATCAGAGAGATGGGCAATCACCAACCATATGAAGTTCTACAAGGGAAAGTGGATTCTGCACCTGGGACGGGGTAATCCTGGATGTACGGACAGACTGGGGAATGAGAGGCTGGAGAGCAGCACTGCAGAAAGGGACCTGAGGGTCCTGGTCGATGGCAAGTTGAACACGAGTCAGCAGTGCCCTGGCAGCCAGGAGGGCCAGCCCTGTCCTGGGGGCATCAGGCACAGCATTGCCAGCCGGGCAAGGAAGGGGATTGTCCCCTCTGCTCTGCACTGGGGGGGCCTCACCTCAAGTGCTGGGGGCAGTTTTGGGTGCCACAGTGTAAGAAAGGCATTAAACCATTAGAGAGTGTCCAAAGGAGGGCCATGAGGATGGTGAAGGGTTTGGAGGGGAAGCCATGTGAGAAGTTGCTGGGGTCACTTGGTCTGTTCAGCCTGGACAAGAGCAGACTGGGGGGAGACCTCATTGCAGTAACAACTTCCTGATGAGGGGAAGCAGATGGGCAGACACTGATCTCTTCTCTGTGGTGACAGTGACAGGACCCAAGGGAATGGCCTGGAGTTGTGTCAGGGAAGTTTGGGTTGGGTATCAGGAAAAAGTTCTCCACCCAGAGGGTGGTTGGGCACTGGAACAAGGTCCCCAGGGCAGTGGTCACAGCACGAAGCCTGACAGAGTTCAAGAAGCATTTGGACATTGCTCTCAGGCACAGGGTGTGACTCTTGAGTTGTGCAGTGCAGGGCCAGGAGCTGGACTTTGATGATCCCTGTGGATCCCTTCCAATTCAGGATATTCTACGATTCTATTAGACATAACCTTACTGCAGAACTCTACTTCTTCTCTTTTAGGCTTCCTCCCCAAAATAATGGAAATGACATGTCCAGTTTAAAAACATCCTGGTTTGATTTTGTCACTAGTAATCATTATCAGGTTAAAGAGGAAAACATGATGCTAAATCAATTGCAATATGTACTGCGTGTCAGCTGTATTGCAAGGTTTTGTTTTATGTTTAATCGAGGCCTGAGTATACTGAACCTTGAGTTCCAAGAGATTTCAGCACATGCAGTTTTTAAAATACTGAAAATGCTGATTTGCTTTTTGTACATGCTGTTATTTTCATTAACAAATTTAAAATGCCCAATGAAAATCCTACACTGACAGAATTAAATATTATTTATCTAAAAGTAGTAACATTTCTACAGGACGAACTATGATAAAGACCTTCTCCTGAACTTACTTTACCATAGCTACAGTATATGTGGAGTTCTGCAGTGGATCAGATTAGGAGTTCAACACTTAAAACATTGCATATAAAATAAAAAAAATTTTAAACTGGATGCACTGGATGTCATTTGCTGGAAAAGAAGCAATTCTTGGTTAACCAGGACATAATTGAACTTCCTCACCTGAAAATGTACTCCTATCTGTAATTAAGCAAGAAAAGCTTTCGTTTTCTCTATGTATATATGTATGTATATATGTGTAGGTATACAGTGACATATGTACGTATAGATGTGTACATGTATACCTATATGCATGCATATATATATATATATATGTGTGTGTGTGTGTGTGTATTGGAAACAAAGAAAAGGTGAAATTCTGTCATGAGAAAAATGAGGAAAATGAAGGTTTGGCCTAATTTAAATAATTAATTGTGCATGGGCACACTCCTTACTGACAGGTACTGCTGCTACTTTTTGATTAACAGGTATGACATTCATAGTGCAAGACAAGTACAAGTTTTTCACAAAGTACAGACAACCACTTCTGTTATGTTAACGTAGCAGGGTCATGAGCTAGAAGCTTGTCAAGCCTTTACCTTACTAAGTCAAAACTCTTCTATTATGAAGTGTAAGGATGTCCAAAGCATTGCCCCTGAAACCAAGAAGTTGAGAAGTCTTTAACATAAAATCTTGGATGCAAGTGAGAAGCATCCTAAATGTAAGTGTTGATGTCTTTCTGGTATGGGAGGTCCAGAACTGTAGTCATCACTTTAAACATGATGAGTGCTAATTGCTTGAGGCTAATGACTTTTCTCCATCTACGGCACGCTGTGTTCCTGTTAGCACATGCCAAGACTGCTCTTTCTGCCAGGGCACACTGCTGGCTCGTGTCCAGCTTGCTGTCCACCAACACCTCCAAGTTCTTTTCAGCACAGCTGCTCCTCAGCAATTATCGCTATGAGAGGCTACCCCTTCCAGAGGGCAACCTTCTGCACCTTTCTTCTTGAATTTGCAGGGATGTTCCGTGGTAAGACGTTGAACTGCAGAATTTTCATTACACATTATATTTAAAATTAACTTTAAAGAAAATAGGGTTTTTTTTCTCACTGTCAAGGATATTTTGTAAAACTGGGAATTAAATTCAACTGCTTTTCTACTTACAAATAAGCATATTTGTTATAGAATCTGTTAAAGGTAATAAAAGCAGTAACATTCTAGGTAATTTTTACTGATAAAGTGAACAATACTACAACTTTTGAAATTTTCTGATTAATATTGCTTCAATTTCATAACTATAACATTGCAAAGAAATTTGAGTAGTGTGCTTGATTTTCAGATTGCATTTATCACTCTGTTCTTTCAATGGTTTGGAGAGCTTCTCTTAAGCTGTCTTCACACACTTAGAAATTTCAGCAGGGCTAAGAGGCTTTTAACAAAACAGCTGGCTTCACTTATGAAGAATAAAAAAAGAAAATATGTCTGAACCTCATGCTCAGTGGAAATTTTGAGGTAAGGACCACAGAGCAGATTGAGGAACTTTTCTTGCTTTTATGGCAACAATGTGACATCACTCAGCCATTTTCAAGAAAAATAACAAAACAAAACAAAACTGTCTTTAAAAGTGCTCTGGTACTTGCAAAATTTTGAATCTTCCTGTACCAGACTGCTTTCTGAGGAATGAATTTGGAAGTGTTCTACCTATGTAAAGGAATGGATCATAGCCCTGAAACAGACTAACATGGAGCCTGAATTCTATGCAGAATGAAATGTTGACTTGACTTATGCACGGAGATTTTATGCAAATTAATAAAAGTATATAAAACATCCTAATTCAGCAGCACCTTTTGGTTTCTAGGTTTTTTTGAAAGAAGATTTTTGCAGGGATGAAATACAAACAATTTTAATTATTATAAGATTATTGGTAATATAAGCTTCGTTGCATCTTTTCTAAAGCATCCAAGGCATTTTCTATGCAACATAGACAAGAGTATCTGACATCAAATGGGCAGTTATTTCTTCTTTTAGTTCCTGTCACAAACTGGGTCTAAAAAGAATTATCTATCTTGATTTTACAACTCTGTGATGAAGAAATTGGCACATTTAGCTACAACACTTCATCTTGTTGCTTCAACATTTCATCTACTTCCCTATTAAAAATCTGGCTGTTATTTTGAAGCCAAGGGTTCCAGCCATTAAATCTAGATGGTGTCTACCAGAATGAAGATGGATTCTTGTAAATTAAATTTTCTCCTGGTGAAGTAAAGAGACCAAGTTCCTTGGACTTTCTTATACAAAACATGATTTCCTATCATTCTTGACATTATTCTCTGAATACTTTTTAGTTTCAAATATCCTGCTTGAAGTGTAGCTATAAAAGCTGAACACGATATAACTGTAACTCTTCTGCTACATTTGAATGCAAAACTACTCAGCATTCCCCCTTCATAAAAACAAGGACCTCTTTCATGTCTGGGTCACAGCTGGGCTGGGAACTCAAAATCTCTTGAATAACTCTTGTGATACTCGGCTATACTCAAGTAGTAACTCTTGAAAAAGTACATTGCAATTGTCAGGGCGTACATTCTTTGCTGTGTAAATTATACCTTTACTTTCCCATAGAGGAGAACATGCTCACTGCATGAAGCTTAACACTTCATACAATCCACTTCACTTTTTACTATTTGACACTGCTCTGCAATCTGCACTTGATTTCAAACTTTAGCAGTAATGATTTTATGTCCCATTCTAGGTCACAGGTAAAATATATAAACAGTGTGTGAGAAAGGAGTAATACTTGAAGGATGTTACCTGAATAGCAATTTATGATTTCCAGTAGCTGAAACTTCTTCATCCTTCACTCGGGTTTATGAACTGTAGGGAAGGTTTTTTGAAAATACCTTTTTTATTTTCTCATGGAGATCTCCAGTATGCAAAGTCAGAATTAAACACTTACTAATTAAAGCTGGTTTTTAATATGGAACTAAAAGTGGAACAAAAGAAACAATTTAAAGTTTATGAAACACGCAAAAGGAAGAGAAATAGATTGCAATTCTTTTCTATCCGTGTAATATTTTAATGTGCAAAGTAAAAAGCCAAATTCTTGTGTGAATATATACATGTGATATTTAAAACATATTGGGGATGAAACTGACCAAATTGTACATGTTATGTGAAGAAATTATTCTGGTAACAAAGCAGATTAATTTGTATGCATATCATAAAGTCTGTTGTCACAAGCAGAATGAGGATGTTGAGGTTTTAGCATGGCTTGCTGGGGCACAACAAAGTTACATCTGTTTCTGTGCTGGTGTGGTTAGCATGAAGGATGTAGAGTGAAGAGACGTACCATTTTTTGCCTGAAGTGATAAGCTGACTGGGTTCTATTCTGAGATTCATGTATCATATATAGATGCTTTGATCTGCTACCCCTAGACTTTCCTTTCAAAATGTGACTTTCAAAATCAACAAAGAAATAAACCTGCCATTATTGACATCAGGTTCTAAAATTCTGAAATAGTATTTACTGCCAGATAAATTTTTTATCTGGTCTGTTAGTTGTTGTCTAACCATAACCATGCCAGTTCCTCTTTTTTTGTATGCTGCTATTGGTTTTTTGATACAGAATTGTTTTGTACCTCAAGAAGGCAATCTAGAAACCTTGTACGTAACATCATCAAATGTTATGCTGGTACTATACAATGTCATGCATAGTTGGCTAAAAAGTAATAAAGATATATTAAAATGTAAAAAATATTCTGTGCAGATAGAATTCTCAGCAAAGGGTAAAGGTTTGTGGTTCCCTATGGGCTATATGACTTTGATGGGATTATCTGTACTCTTAAATAGCATCATGTGTTTGAATACTTTGCTGAATCAAACCAGGGGTTTTTTTAAGAACCTTTAAACATTTTGTGCAATGTTTATGAGGGTAATGCTGAATGCAGAAAAAATATACTCTAGAATGAAGGAGCAGTGTTCAGATATGAGTTACTAAGACAGTGTAGAATGCTGAAGATACTGAATATCTTGGGTAGCTGAGAGACTAAAAATTAGAACCTATACTGAGTTCAGATAATCACAGTTACCAGTTTTCCTATGTTTAGTCTTCAGGAAACTTGACACTGTAGATCAGAATAATACCAGAATACCACTGAAAACCGACAATTTATTTGGCATCTCCATTTTTAATTCCAGGGGAATTATTTACAAAGAGTGTTTTGAAATGTATGTCACAAAGGTCCATGAAAAAACAGTTCCTATCAAGTTATAGTCAGCCATCACTAGATACAAGAGAATGGAAAAATTGGATAAAACTACACTCAAACACAAACATCCTATTAACTTCCAGGAAAACCAGTAAGACTCAGACTTCATACAGAAAAAGAAACAACCACTTCAGCTGTAAGTAAGGAGAATATTTGAGCAGGACTCTGCTTAATCTGCCACAGAAGTCAACATTCTCTAGGTGTCATGGTGTGCCAAAGATATTTTTAGACAAGCACCTATCACACATGGAAATCTGCAGCATGCATCTGGAGTATACGGTGCCCTTGAACGCACCGAGTGAATTAAAGAATGATTCTTAGTGGATAACTGAGAAGGTTTGTGTGGAACCCCACTGTGAATTCCAGCCAGTGATATGATGCTCAGGCTCAGCAGTGGAGCCACAAACACTGCAGTGCTTGCCTATCCTGCTGCTTCACATCAGGGCCTGCTCAGGGCCACATGCTGGGAGGCGACGTGGCCAGGGAGCAGCGCCCGTGACACCCATATCTGCAGGGGAGAGACAGCCTCCAGGTTTTTAGCAGGTGGTAGAGCTGAGATGTAATGCAAGGGTAGAAATAGAAAGATTGAATGGCAAAGATTCATCGTCTCCACTGCCAACAAACAGTCCGTTTTCATGTACGTGATGCCCAGTTTATCCTGATCTTAGAGAAAACAGAGTTTTCATTTCTTTTATTAGCTACAAATTGCAACATGTTTTCAAAAATTAACTGATTACAGCATTTAATTTATTAAAAATTAATTAATGAACTGTACATATAAAAAAAGCTGAATACATATCTTAGTACACTTAGAAGAATTGGACATTCTTTTCTTAAACCAAATCTCAATGAATACACTTCCATCTCTACTTAAGTTCAGAAAGTGGTTTAATTTTATTTAGAAATATCATCAGACTATTTAAGATGAGCAAACCATAACTTTCCCTGTTGGTGGTTTTGTTGGGTTTTTTAATTTAAAGTAACAGAAAATGTGTAGTTGTAATGGAATTTTGCTCTCTCAACAATAAACAAAAAAAACTTTTCTCATGGAAAAGAGGACTGGACTTGTAAGACACATTTCTTACAGACTCTGAGAAAAAAGATTTTTTAATGTTCATGGACATACGTTGATGTCTTCACATGTGGTTTTTTCCCCATCAGTTGATTGTGCTTCTTTGGATCTTTGAAGAAAGACTGTAATATCCTATGAAAAGGAAAAAAAAGAAATGTTAAAAGATCATTTCATGTTGCAGCCTGAAAGCTGCAGTAATAACACCTTAAAACTTGTGGTAATAACACCTGTCTATACATGGGGTGAACTTTCCAGTGACTAGATTATGGAGAAAAACCAGCTTTGGTGGAGGTAAATTACACATTCTGCACATTACAGACAATGTCTTCCAGCAGGGCACTAGAATTCATTCAGCTGAGGTGCTATAATATCTCTGAGATGATGTATTCACGTTATCCACACGACTTCGTTGCCTTTGGTGGTTTTACAAAATGACACTGTGTTAAAATGCAACTCTTAAACAGAGATCTTAAACATCAGCTTAAAATTATTGGTAAAGAGAGGTATTAAGACTGTTGTTTAAACCAGTAAATGTTATTTAGAACATACAAAGACAAATTCTTCAATTAAGGGGCTTTTTTTAATATGTCATATTTCAGACTGAACTGTAACAACAGTTCCAGGAAATACATATAAAAGAAAATAAGTAACTAACACTTGCTATAATATATACCCTCAGCAGGTTAATTCTGTGCTTAGTTCTTTGTAACATATTGTCTGATTTGTCAATTTGCAATAATTTTGTATTAGCAGAATCTTCTCCATTTCCCATTTCAGTAATACTATCCATTGTAGGATGTGTAAGTAGGATGAACAAGGAATTTCTGGATCAAAAAAATAACACACTGAGCGTTCAATATAAAGATAAATATTTAACTTTGTAGCATTTTCTGACATTGTCAGATTAAATTTTCTTCCTTTAGGAGAATAATTAACAGTCAGATTTTTTTATACATATGTAGTAGTTTTATATACATGTAGCCCAATATATATTTTTTGCATATTTTGAAGATACAGCCTTTTTCAAAAGTGGGAACTGCCTAAATGTAATGATGCCTTAAAAACTTGCAAAATACCAGAAGCATTTCAGTGAATACAGAAGTATGCTAAAAGAAAATTTTAACAGTCCCTGGTTTTAGAAGGTTGCACTAATATTTATCTTTT
>VXAZ01008623.1:0-14874 GCA_013399875.1 Gymnorhina tibicen | reverse complement strand
TACAGAGATGCTGCTCGCCACTGCAGGGAGAAAATCTGTATGGTNAAGAATACAGAGATGCTGCTCGCCACTGCAGGGAGAAAATCTGTATGGTAAAGCTCAGCTGGAGTTGAAGCTGCCAGAACTGTGGGGGACAGTAAAAAAGTTTTTTCAAATATAGTAATGGCAATAGGCAGTGTAAAAACATCGGCCTGTTACAGGATGAGGATGGTCACCTCACAAACAGGGACATGGACAAGGCAGAGGTGTTTAATGCATTCTTTGCCTATGTCATCAACATGGATGATGGACCAAGGGGGTCTCAGTGTCCTGAGCTGGAGGATCATGACTGCAAGAATGATTAACTCCTAGTCAACCCTGAAACTGTGTGGGATCTGCTGCTCCAGCTGGATTCTGACAAATCTATGGGGCCGGATGGGAGTCATCCAAGAATCCTCAAGGAACTGGCTGATGTCATTGCAAAACCTCTCTCGATGATTTTTGAGTGGTCTTGGGAATCTGGAGAAGTCCCAGCTGACTGAAAGCTGCCGAACGTTGTTCCAATTTTCAAGGACAAGAAGAAGGACCACAGAAACTACAGACCTGTTAGTCTCACTTCAGTGCCTGGTAAAGTTATGAGGATTATTCTGGGAGGTATTGAAAAACACCCAAAAGACAACGCAGTCATCGGTCACAGCCAGCATGGCCTCATGACAGGAAAGTCCTGCTTATCAAACTTTATTTCCTTTATTGACAAGGTAACCCACCTCATTGATCAAGGGAAGCAGTTGATGGAATCTTTTTGGATTTAAGTAGAGCTTTTGATACTGTCTCTCACAGAATCCTTCTGGACAAAATGTCCAGAACACAGCTGGATAAACACATCACGTGATGGGTGAGCAACTGGCTCACAGGTCGGGCACAAAGAGTTATAATGAATAGGGTGACATCAGACTGGCAACCTGTCACTAGTGGGATTCCTCAGTGCTCCATCTTAGCCCTGTGCTCTTCAACAATTACTTGAAAGCAGGACTCAAAGGGATACTAAGCAAGTTTGCAGATAATACAAAACTGGGAGGAGCTGTTGACTCCCTCAAAGGTGGGGAGGCCCTGCAGAGAGACCTTGACAAATTAGAGGACTGGGCAATCACCAAATGCATGAAGTTTAACAAGGGAAAGTGATGGATTCTGCACCCGGGATCGGGCAACCCTGGATTTATGTACAGACTGGGGAATGAGATGCTGGAAAGCAGTGCCAGGGAAAGGGACCTGGGGGTCCTGGTTGATGGCAAGTTGAATGAGTCAGCAGTGTGCCCTGGCAGCCAGAAGGGCCAACCATGTCCTGGGGTGCATCAGGCAAAGCATCACCAGCCAGTCAAGGGAGGTGATTGTCCTGCTCTGCTTAGTACTGGTGCAGCCTCCTCTTGAACACTGTGTGCAGATTTGGGCACCACAATACAAGAAAGATATTAAGCTATTAGAGAGCATCCAAAGGAGGGCAATGAAGATGGTAAAGGGCCTTGAGGGGAAGCTCTGTGAGGAGTGACTGAGGTCATCTGGTCTCTTCAGCCTGGAGGAGACTGAGGGGAGACCTCATCACAGTCTACAACTTCCTTGTGAGGGGAAGAGGAGGGGCAGACACTGATCTCTTCTCTGTGATGACCAGTGACAAGACCTGAGGAAATAGCCCGAAGTTTTGTCAGGGGAGGTTTAGGTTGTATATTAGGAAAAGGTTCTTCAACCAAAGGGTGGTTGGACACTGGAACAGGGTCCCCAGGGAAGTGGTCACAGCCCCAAGCCTGACAGAGTTTGGACAAGAAGTGTTTGGACAATACTCTCAGGCACATGGTGTGGTTCTTGGGGATGGTGCTGTGCAGGGCCTGGAGTTGGACTCAATGATCCTTGTGGGTCACTTCAAACTCAGCATATTCTCTGATTCTCTGATGTGATGATGGACCACTCAATGGATAAGGAATTGGCTGGATGATCACATTCAAAGAGTTGCAGTCAACAGCTCAATGTCCAAGTGGAGAGCAGTGACCAGTGGTGATCCTCAGGAGTCGGTATTGGGACTGGCGCTGTTTAACATCTTTGTTGGTGACATGGACAGTGAGATCGAGTGCACCCTTAGCAAGTTTGCTGACGACAGCACTGTGTGGTGCAGTCGACACACTGGATGGAAGGGATGCCAACCAGAGGGACCCTGACAGGCTTGAGAGGTGGGCCTGTGAAAACCTCATGAAATTCAACAAGGCCAAGTGCAAGGTCCTGCACCTGGGCCAGGGCAATCCCAAAGACAAAGGCTGAGTGGAGAATGGATGGAGAGCAGTCCTGGGGAGAAGGACTTGGGGGTGTTGGTGGACAAGAAGCTTGACATGTCTCAGCAATGTGTGCTTGCAGCCCAGACAGCCAACCATATCAAAAATAATCTGCATCAAAGGCTGCATCAAAAGGAGCATGGCCAGAAGGTCAAGGGAGGTGATTCTGCCCCTCTACTCTGCTCTTGTGAGACCCCACCTGGAGCACTGCATCCAGCTCTGGGGTCCCCAGCACAGGAAGGACATAGGCCTGTTGGAGAGAGTCCAGAGGAGGACCATGAAGTTGATCAGAGGGCTGGAACACCTCTTCCATGAAGACAGGCTGAGAGAGCTGGGGCTGGGCTGTTCAGCCTAGAAAAGAGAAGCCTCCAGGGTGACCTTATAGCAGCCTTCTGGTACCTAAAAGGGGACTACAAGAAATCTGGAGAGGAAATTTTTACAAGGGCATGTGGTGATAGAACAAGGGGGAATGGCTTTAAAATGAAAGAAGGTAGGTTTAGATTAGATATTAGGAAGAAATTCTTTACTGTGAGGGTGATGAGGCACTGAAACAGGTTGCCCAGAGAAGTTGTGGATGCCACATCCCTGGAAGTGTTCAAGGCCAGGTTGGATGGGGCTTTGAGGAACCTGATCTAATGGAAGGTGGCCCTGCCCATGGCAGGAGGGCTGGAACTAGATGATCTCTAAGGTCCCTTCCAACCCAAACCATTTTACGATTTTATGAAATCTGAAGCCTGCACACTCAGATCATATTTGGTAGTATAACTGATGTGGTATATTCCCTCTGGCCAGCTTTTCTGTATGTGAAAGAACTCTAGCTGCCCTGTTAAAAAAACAGTGGATGAAAGAATGGGATAGTGCTGTTGCTGCAACACTGAAAACACTCACCTTTTTAAAGTGCAAGCTATCAAATACACTGAGGTTTTGGGGCTTTTTTTTTTTTTATGCTTAATGGAGTCAAATATCCTTAGACTGATTATATAAATGATCAAAAGACATTACTGACATTTTATCATTTCAGGAAGTGTTTATAAGTCTTACATAGAAAGACTGTCTCATTCTTGGAAAAAAAATCTTAATGGGTAAACTTTATGGATGATCTAGTAATTTTATTTCTCCTATATTTCAAAGCCTGTTTCACAACTTAAGAAATTAGCAAAGCAAACAAATTCTGAAGAATGAAAAACTACCCTTAAAGCCTTTTTTCTTCTGGCTTTTAAAAAATACAGCTTTACGTTTACAGTACAGTAAATAAAAATACAACATTTGTTAACTAGATGTTTAGAAGTTCAGGACAGCAGCAACTTTCTACTACCAAAACCAGCCAGCCTGTCTGTTTAGGGTATTAACAGTAAACTAAATGTTCCATCCACAAAACAGAGATAACTATTTCTTTTTAAAATACAAAGGTTACAAAATGAAATTATGAAACACGGCACAAAATGTACCATGAAACCATAAAAATGGTTATGCTACATGGCACAAAAAGTACCTTCTAGTGTGTTTTACCTGAAAGTAATACTGAAAACATGCAGCATTTAGAGGGAAAGTGCCGCTGTGTGGCTTGGCTGGTGGAGGAAGCTGCAGCTTGTCCCTGAGAGATCCTGGCTTAGGAACTCCTGGTGGTGCCTGTGCACCTCGCGTACAGCTTCTCTCTCACCGTGCGATGAAGGCACACAGCCACGCTCACACAGAGCTTGCTAGCTTGAGCGGTACCAGAAGCAAAGAGTCCAGAGGCGGCCCTTGCCAGGGAATCCGATGTTTTATTCTGACCAGCTCGCAGGCAGGCCAGGTAGCAAGAGGGCGGGCCTCAGCCCTACAGGTTCTTATCAAGGGGTACAGACAGGGGGAGGGATAACAGCTGAGGACCAATGAGGTGTGACCCAGGGTTAGAGTGACCATCTGGCTGCTGACCAACCAGAGGGATCACATTCACACGGGTCACAAGACCAGGTGAGAGGAATCCTACCAACTGACTTTGTGGGGGGTGTCAGATCTCTGAGTTCACCCACCACCGAGCTCCTGGGCTCCCTGGTCCCCCAGCCATTCCAACTGGTGGCTCAGGGACTACAACAGGAAAGAGTATTTGTTCAGAGACAAAGTTCCTCGTTACTCTATCTAGGTCAGTTTAAGTTACTAATTTTCTCTGCAGGAAAACTTGTCTCACAACTCAGTAAGAAATCTCAGTAACCACCACCACTCAAAAAAAATCCAGTATGAATTCTTAGTCCAAAATAATAAATATACCTACCTGTGTTTTGAGTGAGATCTTTTCCTTCTAGATTGGGATTTTGAGCTAGACCTGGATTCT
Source organism: Gymnorhina tibicen (assembly GCA_013399875.1). Taxonomy (NCBI): domain Eukaryota; kingdom Metazoa; phylum Chordata; class Aves; order Passeriformes; family Artamidae; genus Gymnorhina; species Gymnorhina tibicen. The sequence goes on along the minus strand of VXAZ01008623.1, from coordinate 10,266 downwards.
GAACGAGAATGGGAACGAGATCGACCACCTTTTCTTTCACTGCTCTTTCCAGACTCTGAGAGGAAGAAAACACTGCAATGTAAGCTCAGAACAGTGAAAGATCCCAGTAAACAATCTGGCACAAGTGTAATGTACCACACATAGTGCAAGGGGCCCATGCTTTGCACATCTTCCTTCTTTGCTAATATCCTTGAGAAACATCCAATAAAGTCATTGCATATACTCGCTGAGTGCAGCCACCCTGCAGCAGTACACATAAACCAGATAATTATAAACAGCTAGCTCTGTTAGGAATGGGATTTATGTTGCTGCCACAATGCACAAGATTACAACAGGTTCTCCTCTGGTATATTATTTAATTACCTTTTTTAATAACCTCAGAAGAATAAATTTTGAGGGCAGAGTTTTGAAAACAAGCATAAAATGCAAATAAGAATTAGTACTTTTTATACTTTTAAATATTCCAACCACTGTACAAATATTGAAGTTCTATTCCTCAAACACTCTTTTGGGGGAGGAAGGGATGGAGAGAAGGGAGTAAAAAGTTTGATCCAAAGGCCAGGAAGTCAACAGAAAACTTACCAGTGACCTCTGCAGACTTTGGTTCAGACTCTAAAAGATTATCATTCTCCTGCTTAACAGTGAGGAAATGTTAGAACTATTTTTCTCACAACTCTCAAAAAAGAGAAAGCACTCCATCCCTCCCCCCCCCAAAAAAAAACCCCCTCAAGGCCCTCCACTATCTAACCTACATAAGCTAATGTCTGGGTTTTTCAGTAAGAAGAATGACAAAATCTTGCTGATGAAAAGAAAAAGGAGGATTTCAACTGCAAGTTTAACAAATTGAGTTTTTTTATATTGTGGTGTTGCAATCACTTTAAGTCAGCATAAATCAGCACTGAAGTGTCTGCCTAACCACTTGAGCCACTGACACCTTCCTCCTTGACCTGGCATTTCAGTGTTAACAGGGATCAGGGAACCAATCTGAATGAAAAAAGTCCATTACAATATGTTAAGTTTTATCACAGATTCATTCTCTGATTCCATTTGCTATGAGGATGCATATAGTCTTGAGGCAGTATGAAAGAAAGCATAGCACAGTGATAAAATTAACCTGCCAAAGAAAAGCATAATATTGCTGCTTTCAGCAGCACACTAGCTCGCTCTGATCATGAAACTATGGTATTAATGGGTGCTAGAAGAGAAAACAAAATATAAAGCATTTTTTAAGTTTGAAAGTACTTTGAACTTTAAAAGTACTAACATTAAATATTAATTTAGTATTGACTTTGCATTTTTGAAAACATTCAGTGAGCATGTATCTGAAAATAAGACATGATGAAATAAAAAGTCATCTACATTCCACTGCTTTGTTGCATGAAAAAAGTTTTGATTATTTTCTTTTGTTTTCCCACTGTCGTGGTTTGACACTGACCAAAAAGTCAGGCACCCATGAAAAAACATTCACTCATTTTCCTCTGCTATAGCTGAGCAGAGGAGGGGAAGAAAACCGAAGGGCTCATAAGTTGAGATAAGGATTAGGAGAAAAATACTTTAAGGGCAAAACAGATTCAAACTTAAATGGTATAAAGAAAATTTATTATTAACAGAGTCAGAGGAAGATAATGAGGAATAAAATAAGCCTTTAAAACACCTTTCCTCCCCCCAGCCCCTCCCTCCTTCCCATCAACAGCACAGGAAGACAGGGTGTGGGAGTTTTGGCCAGTTCGTCACTTGAAATTTTCTTTCAGCTCACCCAGGGAGAGAAGTCTTTTCCTCTGCTATGCCGTGGGGTCTTTCTCATGGGAGACAGTTCTCCATGAACTTCTCCAGTGTGTTTCTAATTCCATGAGCAGCAGTCCCACCCGACCTGCTGTAACATGAGTCCCTCCCACAGGCAAATCAGTTTTCCCAAAACTGTTTTACGTGGCTCATTAGTTCATGGGGTGTAGTCTTTTAAGGATAAGCTGCTCTAGTTTGGAAGCAAGGGCTCTCTATCTCTGGAAGCAAGGGTCTTCTCTCTCTGTTCAGGTCTCCCACTGGATTACAGCTTTTCAGCATCCACCCGCTCCGGTGTGAGCACTTTTTCTCATGGGCTGCGAGTGGATCTCTGCATCCCCCCATGCACTTCATGGATTATAGGGAAACAATTTGTTGTATTATAGTCCTCACCAGGACTTGCAGAGACAGCTTGACTCTGATGCTTGGAGTACCTCCTTCCCTCTTTCTTTTTACTGACCTTGGTGTTGCCATGTTGGTTTTCTCCACATGTCCTCACTTTCTCCTCTTTCTTCGACTAAGAAGGAAAAACTGCTGCTCATAAGTACCACTGTCAACAAATTTCACCTGTTCAGAGAGTTCTGTAGGATTTTTGCAGTGCTGAGAAGCTGATCTCATCTGGATTCCGTGTCGGGGAATTGCTCGCCATGGTTTCGCCGCTGGTCACGTGGTCCCCACCAGCACTGCATGGGCGGTGCCGGCCACCATGGCGCCAGCGCCATTCAGCGCCTCTCTTTATGCGGAGAGCCGAAATAGAAAAACTGCTGCCACCGCCTCTGCCCTTCTGCTCACAGCATGGCTGGCTAAAAGCAGCTAAGCAAGCAAAGTTCACTGTGAGCTGTGTCCAGATGACAGTGGCAGCATGGCCCCGGCTGCATGGCTGCTCCTGGCCCCAGGAGGGCCCTGGCCACGATGCCTCCCCAGCCCTCAGAAGAAGAGGCCCTGAGTGCGCTTTTTTCCTTCTTAAATATGTCATCACAGAGGCGTTACCAACTTCTCTAATTGGGCCAGCAACATGTCCATCATCAGAGCCTTCAGGGATTGGCTCTGCTGGACATAGAAGCTTCGAGCAGCTTCTCTTTCAGAAGTTGTCTCTGTGGCTTCCCCCCGCCCCCACCAAAAGCCAGGCTGTTAAACTAACACATCCACATACATGTTGCTCACCTTTGAGTACCCTTTTCCTGTGTTTGAAAGTGCTCTTAAAAGCATGTGTCAAAGTACACACAGAACACGTCTGTTAGGTAATGAACATAATATACCTACCTGGCTCAATAGCAGCAGATATGAAAGATTGGGCTTCCCTTACTCTCTTCATCACTTCTTCCAGTTCCTTGGCAGCAGCTTGGGGTGTCATTTCAGGAGGCTTCACTATTGCATTATTGGAGTGATTTATTCTAAATTAAGACAAAAATAAAAACTTTAACTTCCAAACTCTTGAAAAGGAAAAATGAAAAAAAAATGAAAACACCTCAACTTCCGTGTATGACTAAAAACTTCAAAGTTCAGCAAAACTGCAGATTTTTCCTAACACTCATCTTTTCTAAGTATCTGAAATGTCTGGTTTTTATTGCTTTCAAATCTTATGACTTTTAAATAATTGTGGCACAATATTTCTTTGTGTTAAAATATTTTCTAGTAGAAGTCTATAAATCTATTTCAGATCAAATTTCTACATTAATACCTACTAATTACATACACATCATATATAAAGCTTAATTAGTACAAAGGACTTTGCAGATTCTCTCACTGTTATGGCTTTCACCAATTCAAGATTAGATGTAGAAATATCTTATTCAATGCCAACCACATTCTTCTTGGAAAAATGTTATGTCCAACCTTGAAATTTGAGTTCATAAAAGCATTCCAGTTTACTAAAAATAGGTCTTTACATTGAAAAAATATTAATCACAGCAGTTTCCTGCACATCAGAGTTATAAATGTATAAGGATACTAAGACATCTCTCATTCAATATTCATATGGATAATTTCTTACTTCAGTGGCCTGTCTCCAAACATAACTCCATTAAAGGCAAGAGCTCGAGGTACAGAATTTTGGTCTGCAAATTCCACAAAAGCAAATCGTGTTGGTTGCGTCTCATCACCTGCCATTCGCACAAATTTGACTTCTCCAACTTGCTTAAAGAATTCAAGCAGCTGATCTGCTGTTGTAGTCTAGAAAGAGTCAAAGAGCTCAGCTGAAGTAAAATATATAATGAAAACCACTTATCCAGCATATCAGATAATCTAACAGCTACAGATTTTGGAAAGGCATCTCATCATCATTACACAGATGACATGAATTTGGTAATGTTACAGTTTAAGAGAGAAAGGTATTTTTTTCTTCCATTAATCTAAAAAATATATTACAATTTAAAATAGTGCGACCATGAGCCCTGAAGTCCTACATCTAGGTCAAAAAAGCACTTGTACAGAATTTTGCAGTTTTCAGACAACTTATTTGAAATAACTGATGATACACCTATGTCCAAGATAGTGATCGTGAATTCTGATCAATTAAAAAAAATCCAAGCAGTATTACAAGACTTCACTTTTATCTGTTTTTCTACTAGTTTCAAGCTTGTTTTATTTTATTGCGATCAATAGTAGTTTTATACTCTAGTAGCTACTATGGCAGTCAAAAACCACAAAAATCAAATACTTATATTTCCATAAGTCAAAATCAAATTGTTTTTCAATAAATTCAATCAATTGCTGAGAAAGAAATTTCTGACAGACCCAAATTTCCTGTCAGAGCAACTCAAATGTATTTATGCTAATTTTGCAACTTCTACTAGGACAAATAATTTCTTCTTACTGTACTTAAGCAACTGCAGAGTGTTGCGGGGGACAGCTACCATGTTCTCACAAATTCTGAGGCATTGTTCAGCTAATATAACCCAGCTGGACATTTGATCAACACACAATATCATAAGTATGTTTCTTGAATTCAGCTAGAGTGTGATTTCTCTGGTTTCCTGCTAGAATGAATTCCACAGTCTGGTCTGATCTGATCAGCAAAAGAGCATTCAAGAATTTGAAATATCTCTAGTAGCCAAAAAGAGTATTTTTTTGTTTTGTTTAAACTTCTATTGGCATCAACAAATGAAAACTCTTAAAATGTAAGATTGTAATTCACAAATTAACAATTCTGTATCTTCCGTTATTATTGCCAACAAAAACAAAAAAAGCTACCTGTGAATTCAAGTTTCCAACATAGACTGTTCTTCTAATTTCATCAATCTTGGATGGGTCCACATTCCCCATAATTGGTGGCTGTGGTATTTCTCCCATTGTAATGTTAGGGTCCAGTGCTGCTGCTGGTATAGCCCCCAAAGTGCCAAGTGAAACACCAAGCTGAAAAATATAAAAATAGGATGTACTTTGCAACCAAGCACAGGAAGGAGATACTTCACCTTTTAATACTTGCCTTCCTTGCGCATTTCTGCAAAAATAAACCTAGTTAATATAGGTAAGACTTTAAACTGTAAGGTCCCAGAATTGGGAATTGAAATTTCTCCTGGGGAATGTTATTAAAAAAGTCACTTTAAAATGATTACTAAATTGGTCTGCTGAGTTCCTGGTTTTCATTTTTTCTCCATCCAAGAAACAACTTCCTTTCCAGCAAATGAAGTTTCTAATAAGTGTTAGAAATTCTCAACAAGCCACCAGTAGTTTTTTTTATGTAACAAAACTACTCTTTTTATTTGAAATCATCCTTTTATTATTAAACACAGGGTTATTGTATTGGGTGTGGCTGATCTGGAGTTCATGTTCCCATAGCAGCCCTCAGTGTTGTGCTTTGCATTGGTAGCTAGAAAGGTGTTGATAACACACCAGTGTTTTGGCTACTGCTGAGCAGCACTGGCACAGCATCAACACTGTCTCAACACTCCCCCCATCAAGGGGCTGGGAGTGGGCAAGATCTTGTGAGAGGACACAACTAGGCCAACTGACCCAAATTAACCAAAGGGATATTCCATACCATATGACGTCAGCTGAGATATAAAGCTAAGAAAAGGAGGAGGAAGGGGATGCATTCATTATTTACAATGTTTGCCTTCCAGAGCAACTGCTACACATGCTAGAGCCCTGCTTCCTGGGAAGTGGCTGAACATCGCTTGCTAATGGGAAGTAGAGAATAAACTTTTTTTTCTCTTTGCTTGTTCACGTGCAAACTTTTGCTTTAGTAAACTGCCTTATCTCAACCTACGAGTTCTTATTTTCTCTCCCCTGTCCAGCTGGGAAGAAGAGTGGTAGAGCAGCTTGGTGGGCACCTGGCGCCCAGCCAAGGTGTCTTGGAGTGACTGTGCTGTTGTATCCCCTACCATTGCTCTATGCCCAGACATGATTCCTGAGCCTTTCTATGCCTTTAAAACTGGATGCAAGAGACAGAGGAAAAAAAACTGAGCGAACTTTTCAAAACAGTTTGTGCTTCAAGGACACAGAGAAGCTACTTCTGCGGCGGGCAGAGGAAGCACTTCTTCTGGCTTTTCGGTCAGTTTTCTTCAGCTCTGTTTCTTCGGAGAGGGACGGAGAGTTGAGTTTTTTTTTCTCTTAGGACTTCGTTTTTTTCCCTTCTTCTCTTCTGGACTTATTCGGAACACCAGAACATCAGAACCCCACTGGGGGACCTTCCACCGGCCTGGAGGGGGGCCCCCCACGCCAACCCAGCTCCGAGGAGGAGGAGAGAGACCACACCCACAGAAGGACTCTAAAATCTTTCAGGTTTTCTCTCCAGAGCGAGAGATTTTATTATTTAGCATTATTAGTATTGTTTTCCTGTGTGTTTGTTAAATAAATAGTTTTATTTTCTCCTTCACTTTCCTCTGAGGAAAATTTGTTTTTCCCGAACCCAAGTGGGGGAAGGGGTGGTTTGTAACCTGCCTTCCTTTGAGGAAACGTTCCTTTTGGACGTTTCCCTGAATTTGGCCTAAACCGTCACACAAGGTCAACCCATTAAAGTTATACAGCTTGACTTCCTCTTTGATATTCTAAAATTCACAGATAATTTATTAAATATATATATAAAAACAAAGTGAATTTACCTTAGATGGTTAGTTTAGAAACAAATGTCTCTAAACACCACTATTACACCAGTCCTCTTTAATATATCTATCTTCATCAATGCTCTGGATGAGGGGATCAGGTGCATCCTTAGCAAGTCTGATGACACCAAGATGGGCGGGAGTGTTGATCTGCTGGAGGGTAGGAATGTACTACAGAGGGATCTGGATAGGCCGGATTGATGGGCCAAGGCCAACTGTATGAGATTCATCAAGGTGAAGTGCTGAGTACTGCACTTGGGTCACAACAACCCCATGAAACACTACTGCCTTGAGGAAGGGTGGCTGGAAAGCTGCCTGGCAAAAAAGGACCTGGGGATGTTGGTCAACAGCTGGCTGAACATGAGCCAGCATGTGCCCAGGTGGCCAAGAAGGCCAATGGCATCCTGGCTTGTATCAGCAATAGTGTGACCAGCGGGACTAGTAAGTGATTCTTCCCCTGTACTTGGCACTGGTGAGACCACACCTCTAATACTGTGTTCAGGTTTGGGCCCCTCATGACAAGACACTGAGATGCTGAAGTACATCCAAAGAAGAGCAACAAAGCTGGTGAAGGGGCTGGAGCACAAGTCTTTTATGAGGAGCGGCTGAGGGAACTGGGTTTATTTAGCCTGGAGAAAAGGAGGCTCAGGGGAGCCCTTATCACTCTACAACTACCTGAAGGGAGGTTGTAGTGAAGTGGGTGTCAGTCACTTCTCTCAAGTAACAAGCGATAGGATGAGAGGAAATGGCCTCAAGTTGCACCAGGGGAGGTTTAGATTGGATATTACAAAACATTTCTTCACCAAATGGTTGTCAAGCAATGGAACAGGCTGCCCAGGGAAGGGGTTGAGTCACCATCTGTGGAGCTATTTAAAAGATATGTAAACACGGCACTTGGGAACATGGTTTAGTGGTGGACTTGGCAGTGTTAGGATTACGGTTGAACTTGATGATCTTAAAGGTCTTTTCTAACCTAAATGATTCCATGATTATTTAGGGTTCATTACCAAAAATTATGCAGTGGAAACATGAGTAAGCACAGTATTTTAATGAAATACCTAAACTATTACTTCTCATATTTTAAGACAAAAAAGCAACGTTCTTGTGAACTAAAAATTATTTTCAAAGTCATCCAATGTCTCTCATACAATGACAGTTATGAACCATAAACAGAAGTAGCCTGAACCTCTAACTGGTGACTTTGGATACACTGTTTCATTATATAAGTTGCACACTTTAAAACAGCTCTTGGACCACAACCTTTAAAAAGAATAGTGACCTCTGTGCAGGTTTTTTAAATAGTGCAGAAGAAACTTGGTAGGAAGGAAGGAAAGAATATATTCATTTCTTTTAGGATGATGATCAGTATCAGCTAAAAATAGGAGAGTGCGAATAATGTTTCTGGTCATGGAGACAGATGAGGAATCATTTAAGTACAATGTCTTGGTTTAAGACAATTTAAGAGGTGGACACTTCAAAATGAGTTACCTCCTCTTAGAGTTTTAGCCAATCCCTTTCCACCAATAAGGAGAAACGAATACAAGTAGATACAAGTGAAAGAATAACAGTTTACTAAAAAAAACCAAAATAGCAACAGGCAGAAAATAACAGTAATAGTCACTAGTTACAAACTTGCTGAAATCTCATGGAGTCCCTGGGAACAAAGAGAAACTCAAAATGGAGGAGTAACACCACCCCCCCCACAAGATGGTGCCCTCTGCAGACAACCGCATGTGGAGAGACAAAGATGCCAGTAGCCCTCCTCCCCTCTTATGTCTTCAATGGTGGCAGCTCCATTGGCAAAAAGCAGCTGGCACATTCTGGTGGCTGGAGCTCAGTCAACGTCTAGAACTCTTGGAGGGACTTTGCCTTCTTCTCAGCAGAAGACGGAAAGCAGCCGGCTGGGGTAACTCAGACTCGGTCCCTTCCCATTTCGACTGGGTGCTGCTGGTGGGCTGAGGCAACCATATGGAGCAGGGCTGTTATGTTCTTCTTGGGGCAATGCTGCAGCTGTAGTCAGGCACTTGCAGAATTTACCTTGAGGCAGTCCAGGACCGCTGTCCTGGGTTACAGTGTATTCTATTACCATGAGCTGTTTCGACCAGGTGTGCCGANCCTGAAGCACCCCCCTCAAAGAAAAAACCAAAAGAAACCCAAAGGGGAGCCTCCACCCATGCTGCCTCAACTCTATGGCAAAAGCCAAGAGGCAAGAGACAAGAGAGAGCTCTGCCTGCGTGCTCTGACTTCTAAAAATTCTGGGGCACCCCCCAGCCCCTGCGCTACCGTTCCATTTTTCGGCTGCCGGGTCCTAAAGAGACAGCAACAATTTTGGGCACAGATATATGTGAAATACAATAACATTTTGGGTTTTCCAAGACATTATCCACCCCTTATTCCATATCATCTACACCTGCCCAAATTAATACCTTTCCATATCATCTACACCTGCCCAAATTAATACCTTTCACCTGTACACATATATACATATAAATATATACAAATACAATTATTATTTCAGTAGCCACTGATTATCCCCCATGATATGGATTGAATTCATTTGGTCCATGACTGATATAATGGGAGCAGTCCATTCTCATCGTCTATGGTAGTTAAGACATGCAGTGGCAGTGACATTCAGCAACCAGTGTTACGTATGCAATTCAACATTACAGGCTGTTCTCATCCAAAGTCAAATCCCCCTGAAGTACACGTGTTTCCCTGTCCCTCTGCATTGCCCACCAAGTGTAACCAGGTCCTTGAGCAAAAACAATCCCTTGGATGGGTTTGCCTTTCCTCAAGGCAGGATTAATCCAAACTGTCTTTCCTTGCATATCTCTCATATGCACCACAGGGACTTTATCTCCATCTGCTCTATGCAGGGGTCCTGATTGGGCAGGGCCAGCTCAGTTAGTGGAACATTTGGTGTTGACTAACCAGGTAGCCTTTGCTAAGGGCAGATCCCATTGCTTGAAGGTCCAACTGCCTTCAATGTTGTTTTTAACAGTCCATTACACCATTTGATGTTCCCAGTGGCTGGTGCATGATAGGGTATATAATACACCTACTAAATACCATGTTCTCTAGCCCAGATGTTTATAAGGCTATTTGTGAAATGAGTCCCACTGTCTGACTCAATTCTTTCAGGGGTGCCATGTCACCACCGGACTTGCTTTTCAAGGCCCAAGATAATGTTCCGGGCAGTGACGTGAAGCATGGGGTTGTCTCCAGTCATCCAGTGGTAGCTTCTACCACTGTAAGCACATAACTCTTGCCTTGGCACGTTTGTGGCAGTGTGATATAACTGATCTGCCAGGCCTCCCCATACTTATATTTAGACCATCTCCTCCAATACCACAGGGGCTTTACCGGCTTGGCCTGCTTGATCGCAGCATGTTTCACAATCATGGATAACTTGGGTTTAGTGGTTTTGTTCACAATCCAT
>VXAZ01008620.1:1253482-1314042 GCA_013399875.1 Gymnorhina tibicen | reverse complement strand
GGGGGAGCGCGCGGCGCCGGGAGCAGAGCGCTCCCGGTATCCCGGCTCCGCCACCCCCGGCCGGTCCTCCCGCCCGCCCCGTCCGGGCAGCGCCACACCGAACCGCGCCGCTTCCCCGCACAGTGGCCATGGAGTACACGCCGCCCCCCAAGCCGCAGCTCTCCTCCCGGGCCAACGCCTTCTCCATCGCCGCCCTCATGTCGAGCGGCAGCTCCAAGGACAAGGAGTCCCCCGAGAGCACTATCAAGCCTCTGGGTGAGTGGGGACGGGGGTGACCGCCGGTGTCTGTGGGGTGCGGAGCTCCCGTCTGTCCGTCTGTCCCTGGCCGCCCTGGCTCACCCTTCTCAGCGGTCCGGCAGCCGGCCCGGGCAGCGGCGCGTTCCCCCTGCCCGAAGGTTTCCCCTGCAGAGGGGAAAGCAGCACCACCTAAGCCTGAAGGTTGAGTGCCTTCGTCACCCACCGTCGTTTTTACGCGAGGCTGTTTATAGCTGAAAGAGTTTCCTAAATTCCTCCAGTTTCGCTTACGCCTCTTATTTACCCAGCTTCTCCATTCGTAGAATAATCCCACCCTCTAAGGTAGTTCCATTTCTCTTCGCTGATATGAAATGAATCTCTTAAATATTTATTGTAAATCCACCCTGGTTCTGAAGTTAAATAAGAGACTCTCCATTATCGTGCCTAGGCTTACAAGGGGTAGTAAAACTTGTGCGTAGACCTGAAAATCATTTCACAGCTCCTCGATGTAGGCTCATATATGCTATTCAGCTCTACATAGACCGGGAGGAGTTTTTTTAAGTGCTTGCGATTTTCGGGTAAGCGATTTCGCTTCTATTCGGTTGCCTGGATTCAGAATCCTGAAAGCTTTTAAAAAACATTAACATCTTCCCCTCCCCCCCCCCCCCTCCAAGTTTCTGCGGTTTGTCATCCTTGCGTGTATCCAGGAGTTCGCAGAAAACTACAAAATATGTGTTAAGCTTTCAGGGCGCCAATGAACAGGATTACACTCAATCTTAAAAGAATTTAGCAAAGGCAGCTCCCTCAGCGTCTGCTCTACCTAATCAACTGTCTCAAAAGATTTCACATAGTCCAGGGATTCATTGTGAACTTCAGTTTTTAGTCTGGGCGCTAATGTAGGCCGAGAATATTGTAGTATTCCCGATCAGCATATTTACATGGGTTTGTGTTAAAGTTGCTAGTGGGGTTGGTTTGGGGTTTTTTTTTCCTTCTCCTGAAAACGCTTATTTAACTTAACTTTTCAAATTTTTTTAACCCTTTCCCACATGTCGTTCAACTAAAAATCGAAGGGTAAACGACTGCCTGTAACTCGGCTTTTATTAACTGGAACTTTAGGCAAAACCTTTCCCTGGAGGGGCAGGGCGCGTTCGTGCTTCTCCTGTTCTTTGGCGCAGGGCGGCGGATCCGTCGCTGCATCCCGGTGCCGCATCGCGAGGCCGGGGCAGAGCGTTCGCAGCCCTGCTCCCTCCTGGCCTCGCCTCTGGCGGAAACTCCCAACGGAGCTGCTGAAGCGCACGAAGCCTCCCGGGCCGTGCGGGGGTGGGCAGCAGCGCCGGCGGGAGCCAGGCGCGGCGGGCGGCCAGCGTCGGCAGCAGCTACTGCACCCGCGTAGGTTGCGCGGCCGCACGCAGCTCCCCCGGAGACTGTTTCTCCAAAGGAGCGTCTCCAGTGTCAGCAAACCGACTGGGAGAAAGGCAGACCCGGGTTTCTGGGAGGGTGAGCCCGTGCCCGTTGTTTAATTGGTATTTGGGGTTCGCTTCCCCGCGGAGGAAACGCGGAGCCTGCGCGGCCGCGCTCGGGCTCCTTCTGCGTTGCGCTCTCTGCCAGCGGCTCAGTCCAGGAGCAGCCTTCCGTGCTCCTCCAGCGTGACCCTGGCCCTCAGAAGCTCCTCGGCGCCCAACGCTCCCGTTTTAATGAAAATTAGTGGCCTTTTCGTGGAACCCCTCGGTTACGGGGGGCAGCGCGCAGGGGTGGCTCTGCCCCGCCGTGCCCCGCGGAGCGGGTCACAGCCGGGCGGCGGCGAGGCCGGGGCCGTGCTGCTCCCGCCGCCCCCCGGGCGTCTCCCCCGGTGCGCCTCTGGGGAGTGGCGCCGCTCCGGGCTCTTTCCGGAGCTCATCTCCAAAAATCACCACCGCTGTCCTCAAATGATGAGCGGACGCCTAAAGAATCAGCCGGGTCTGCGAGTGTGCTGGGGCAGAGCGGCGGCAGTCGAACGAAAAATGCCTTTTTAATATATATATGTTTTTTTAAATAGCTCCTCTCGGTTGTCGCGTTGTCCTGGCTGAATCCTCTGTCTCTCTCTCTCTCTCTCTTTTTCTCTCTCTTTTTCCTCAAACCCTGCAGAACAATTCGTTGAGAAATCCTCTTGCGCCCAGCCTTTGAGTGATTTATCCAGCCTGGACCCTCACGGGGATTTTAGCAGCAGCCCTTCTTCCTTGTGCACGGAGCCCCTCATCCCCACAACCCCCATCATCCCCAGCGAGGAGATGGCCAAAATCTCCTGCAGCCTGGAGACCAAAGAGCTCTGGGACAAGTTTCATGAACTGGGTACCGAGATGATCATCACCAAATCCGGGAGGTAAGGCTGGGCAGTCCCGGGGCTTCCCTCTGGGCATCTTTCGAAAAGTGGCTTTGGACAGGGGGCAGAAAGGCAGTTACCGAAACCCCGCAGTTTTTTGTAAGGGGAGAACAGCACGGCTGGGTTAAGGGGAGGAAGAGGAGGGTGAAGCCCCATAATTGCCGCAGCCCTTCGGCGGGCCCAGCCCGGCGCTGCGCGGAGCAGTGCGCGGAGCTCCGCTGGGGCAGAGGGAGAGGCGGCCCGGGACGGCAACGGGGCGCGGGGCGCTGCGGCGGGGCCGGCTGAAATCTATCCGGGGCGTCCTGGCGGCAAGGTAGAAGTGTTGTTTCCCTAATAATCAGGTCCGCGACTAAAATCCCGCAGTGATTTTGAGGGGCTGGGTTGGTACAGACTGAGGGAAACGCGGGGTCGTGGGGGAGTGATTAAGTCGGAGCTTGGTTTGGTTTGTTCTTCTCTCTCGGTTGCAAAAATGCGCAAAAGAATTCCAGGCTTTCTTATCACCTCAAACCATGCCGTTTCTTCAGTAAAGCTTTTGGGGTTCGGGTCAGTCAAACGCAGTCTGGAGGAGCCAAATGTCTTTTCGGGTTTTTCAGTCCCCAAAGTTACTTTTTATTAATGTAGTTCCCAGAAGATTTTTTTTCTAACTGGTGAGTTCTATCGGTATATGTTTTTTAAAAAAAGTCGATATAAAACATGCAATTTAAAGTTAAAATTTTTAAATTGTTAAAAATGATTTAACTTTATTTGTGGTGTACAGGATAACCTTACATTTTAAGACTGTGTTTTGTCAAAAGTTTAGTAGAGAAAAGAAAGTTTTTAGTTTTGAAAATTCCGTTCAAAAATACTGTGAGCAGGCTTAAGAAAACACTCATCTAAAATACGGGAGAGTAATAACGGAAATAATTTCTGGAATATTTCCCTTACAGCAGTTTGGATCTCGTAAAAAAGAAAGAATTAAAAGAAAATCCAAGTTTCTAAAGATTTATGTACCTTGGCTATAACCATTTTCTGAAATCGTTGTGTACTTTTAACTAACAGGCAAATAGTATATTTCTCCTTTACTTTTTCACCTTTACCATATTTTTCTTTCTGCTTCCCAAATATCGTTTCGATTTCAAGCTGCTTTTTGTCTCCTTATTAGAGAGACACAAGATTTAACTTCCATCATGTGGAGGCAAAATCAATAGATGGTTTAAGTTTTTTCAGGGGATTTAAATATAATTCTTACTTTTAGCAGCCGTTCAGAAGCTCTTACTTCTCTTCTCCGCCCAAATATTTATTTTCTGATTTGCCTTTATTTCAGGAGAATGTTTCCTACGATCAGGGTTTCCTTCTCGGGAGTGGATCCTGAGGCCAAGTATATTGTGTTAATGGATATAGTTCCTGTGGACAATAAAAGATATAGATATGCCTACCACAGGTCTTCCTGGTTAGTGGCTGGAAAAGCTGACCCTCCTCTCCCTGCAAGGTTTGTAGATTTTATTGCTGGTCTTTTATTTCTCTTATACTTTTTTTTTCCTTCAAGAAATACCTTTTATTAATCTTTCCATTCTGTTTGCAGACAGTGCTCTGAGATTTTGAGTCCATGTTCGACAAAGTTGGTTACAAAACTCTGATTACAATTTTTGTGCTGCAGAATCTGGCCTCAGATCTCTGCTTGAGGTTTGATTTATACTGAATATCCCAAGACACGCAGAATTTGGTTAAGAGTTCTTTTATACATATTGCTTGTTTTTAAAATTTTTCTTTACATGAGGTTTGTCATGATTCAGATAAGAAAGCTTTAAAAAAAATAAAATTGATTTGTCTCTTGGATTTGCCCCCCCAATATTTGACCTCATAATTTAAAGCAATCCAGGCACTACCAGCCAAGCCAAAGTAAAAATAAATTGCAGTTCATTGCTGTTTATGCTTGAATTTATATTATTGCTGTAACATATCCAGCATTTGCTAACCAATGATTTTATTCTCGATTTTTATCTTAGACAGCAGGCAAAGTACAGATCAGTTCCACGGCACAGTTACTTTTTTTTTTTTTCATTAAGAAATCATGACATATTCTGAGACACCAGGAAAAAAAACTCTCTGTAAAATAGGTTCTCTTTTCTATACAGAAACAAATGCTTTAGAAATTTAATTTCTAAAGTCAGTCTGTTAATGTAATTAATGACTGATTCCTTTAAGTGCTGGGTAACTGGGGCTGCAGTGCTGGGCTGTGTAGTGGGAGGGCTCTTCAGAGGAGACCCACACTTCATCGTATTCAGCCCAGCACTTCTGTACCTACTTCAGTCCCCCACGTCCAGTAAGACTGCAGCACATGTCGAAAGGCTTTGCTGAGTCAGAGCCGGAGATATGGAAATAACGCGGGTGCCTCTCTGGCTTCAAAGAAACTTTTTGCAGAGGGCTCCGCGCAGGAACACAGATCTGCTCCAGGTGGCTTAGCCTGGGGTTAAGAACTTGCTTATTACAGAGGCAGAAATTATAAGTGAAACGCAAGAAATGGAAACAAATTTTTTTGGTGTGTGAGTATAGGCACCAAATACTGCGCGATTTCAGTTCAACTATTTATATAAGGAAATCTTGGTGACTGGTGATCTCTGGAAGGCTGTTCAGGGAAGTAAACAAACAAAAAGCGCAAGCAGAGAAGCTGTGATTAAAGACAGCAACCTAGGAGTTATGTCTGCTTTGTTTTCATGGCCAAAAACTCCTTCTTGTCGTGTGGTTAACGTCTGAGGGCTCCATTTGACGTATTGTAATGGGCACTGATCAAAACCCAAAGAAAAAACACAGATCCTGCTCCAAAGGAGTGAGCATCAAAAGAAGAAATAACAGAAGAACAGAAATATTTTAAGGCAGGGTTTCCCTCTTCTTATTTTTCTGTTCATGCCCCTTTTGGGATACCTTTAAATAGATTACTAATTCACACTCTCTCTGGCATAGACTCGCTCAACAAGGAAATACTAGAACATAAGACAAGAGATTGGAATAATTAGTAATTGCCCTGCTGAGTATTGGATAAATCCCTCTTGAAGTTTAATAGTTATTGTACTGTGGTAACTTTTGGGAGTCCTCAACAGATCAGTGCCCCTATGTGCAAATGTGTATCTGCGCTGTTCCATTTTCAGGGCGCTTTGCCCCCATGTGTAAGTGTACACTTTTCCTGCTTCATTTTCAGGACACTTAGTTAAACAGACTATTGATCAGAGCACAGGCAGAGATAGCTTCTTCTTTGTGTGGATGGTACTTACATACACATTTATGCACTTTGTCTTCCTTATACTTCTCTTTGCTGAGAAAAAGGATGTCAAGAGGTTCAGCGTGCCAATGTTTGCATTACCAGTGCTTCTTCTAGAGTGCTAATGCATCTTTTGAGGTGGGAGGCCTCAGTCTTGCTTGAACAGATTAAAAGTAGTTCTCCTCCCATCTTGAAAAGAGTTTGGTCCTGCTCCAGGACCAAACAGAAGCCCGTAATGAAGTTATGATTTCTTGTCCTCCAAACACAGGGTTTTAGCTCTCCCTGCTTGAGGAGTATCAGTGAGAGGTGTGTGTTTAGTGTCTGGGAACTGGTTACAAGGTACTTTCTCCCCACACACCACTGCCTGCATCTGCACAGGCACAGTGACATCAGGGGAATTATTCAGGAGTCACATTGTGCCTGGGTGTAAGACTTTGCAGGATTGAACTGGTTCGATGGTTTACTCTTTCCATTATAAAAAGAACTTTCAACACTAAGACAGTTTTGTAGGGGTTTTTTAGGTTCTTGGGCTTTTTTCAAATTAATAAGTATTCTGTGATTCTGTTTGAAAGATGAGCCCTTCAGGGAACTTTCTATTAAAACCAGTTTTATCCTTGTCTTCCTGTTGTCAATATTGAAGACAAGTTTATGTTGCAATGAACAAGTTTATGCTGCAACGAACACTTAAATAAAAATACTTTTCAGAAAATCTTTTGTAAATCCTCTAAAGTGCTATCTGGGGATAGAGTTCCTATGTGAAATTTTGTGTTTGTCTTCCACATTGTTAAGACTGTGTGAAACATCAGCTCAGTAAGTTTCAGCATGTACCTTTACTCAATCTTCTTCCTTTCTTGCCTCATTTCTTTCACTCAAAAGTTTGTCACTTCTTTTTAAACTGTACTTGTCTACAATAATTTGTTTAATGAAGTTATAGTGTTAACACACTTATGGAGAACTCCAGGCAGGAAACCTTTAAAAGGTATTATATTTTGCAAATTATGTGAGACATTATGCTAAATAGAAGTAGCATGCAGAACATCAGTTAAACTAAATACAGGGAGTGCGGTGCCGCATTCCAAAATACACAAGAAAGAAGCAGTACCCAAACCTTGCATTTATCATGAAACATTATGTACTGTGGAGCAAATTCACACTCAAATATGGCTCCTAAATCCTTTGTGAATCAAAGTGAGCAGCCCCTCACATCTGGCTGGCCTGAGGCAGCAGCTCCTTCTGGGAGAGCCTCGTGTGCTCTGCTGGAATATGCACATTTATCTCGCTGACCTGTTTGCTCATGCACAATTGTGGTCTTGCCAACAACTTCTGCTTCAGAAATCGCTATGTCAAGTGTTCAACCCTCTTCCCTGAGGTGTGCAAGCTCAGGCTGTGGGAGAAGTGTGGGAAGTAGGTGTAGCTCACCAGGTGGAGCCCCACATTGCAGTGGGATCGACGGGGTGTAGCAAATGGATAAAAAAGTAAGGTCTATTATTGCATATCAGTAACTGATATTCTGGTGCCCATCCTTCAGTGACTTTCCTGTTAGCAATCTGCTTACAGGCCCTTGGTAGTTTTAAAGCACTGCCAAGCATTAACCATCGGTGGTGTAAAACACTTGTGCTCAGCTTTTTAGCACAGGGAGGTCTTTACTCATTCCGTGCACATATTTTAAATACTTTGGCTTTTTGGTCCCAATTAGCCGAACCTTGCTGAGTCTGACACTCTGTGATCACAGTAAACATTGTTAGCTATCCAGACATTCAAAATTAGGAGTCAGGCTCCAAAAAAAAATTATCACAAGTCTGGTTGAAAAGTTGCAGGGCATGTTTGGGACTCTTTTTGTTTTGCCTTCTCTAATTCAGGACTCTAAATATTGAAATTTTCACAACTTTTTTTAGAGGAAGGCAAAGTTAGTTTTTATGAGAGCTAAGATTTCTTTTGACATAACATGATTCCAGGTCTTGGGATTTCAGATACATCATTTTTTTATGAGCTTTGCAGTACCATCAGCAGAGTCGATAGCAGTGAGGATGCCTGCATGCTAGGAATATTTTATTGGGACAGGAATCCTGGCTCAGCATCCCCTCCCATGGACATAGCTAGAGCAGCCAAGCTGTGCTTTGGATCAATGTAAGGAAAACATCCTCCACATCTGAAGTGAGCTGTGCCGGTAAAACTTTAGTTTCACTGTGTCTTGGGGATCTGCTGGCAAAAACAGAATGCAGGACGAAATCTCCTTCCTCTTTGAGCAACAGGGCTGTTCTCCCCAGTGTCTTTAGTATGGGCATTCCTTGATTAGGGATCAGTGTGGTCTATTGGAGAGTTACGCCCCACCGTTTAGTGGTTTTTCCATTCTAAAATCGTAGCTCAACAACAAGGACAAATGTTTATCTTCCTAACCTGGCAGCTCAGTGCTGCCCCACCCACCTAATGGAAGAAAGTCATTTGTGTGGCCAAAGACATCACCCAAAATGAGAGTCAGGCCCTCAGTGAGTGATAACCAATGCAGACAGAAGCAGAACAGGGCTGGTTTGCACTAGCTGAAGGTCTACTCCAGCTCTTAATTTGCCATCACAAAGAACAGTTGAGTTAATAATTTTCAGCGATACATTATTCCTATAAAATCATTGCTCTTAAATAGCATGGCACTTGTAATTAGTGTAGTCATAATGTATACATCATTGTATCTACATGTCTTCTTGCTTCCTTTTCTTCTGCTTAATTTTCCAAGTGTAGGATTGTTAATAGCAGAGCTGCAACTAATTTTTCATGTCAGACCACTGTGCTGGACTGCAGCCTTCAACCTCTTGTAAACAGATGTCACCACAGCGAATGTGTGATCAAGTGCAGGTTAAAATCATTATCACGGCCTAATGTTACATATAAAGAAAAATGCATTTTTATCTGCATTCCCCCATTATCTCTGTAATGACACCATGTTTTTTCTCTTGGAGCTGTAGTCATTGTTATTTTAAGTGCTTGTTAGTACAGCTGTGGGGAAAGACATGATCAATTTTTCATTTGGGAAAAGACACAACAGCAAATGTTAGTTAATGTCTCCATTCTAGATAGCGGGATAAAATAATAGGTATGGTTAAGGAGCAGTCTAGCACTCAGACACAGGATTCTCAGTTATGTTCCAGTGAATTCAGTAAGTCATCTGTTTTACTGTCCTTCATTAAAAGCTTTGTTTCAGGAGTTAATTAATTTGGGGGAGATGGTGCCATGTTCTAGCAGCAGATTTGTATTACCCTAAGGTCTCAGGAAGTCTCGGTCTGTGAAACCACTGCATATCCCGGAAGCAAAATATGTGCATTTAAATTTCATATGGAGGTGGTACCCACACACAAGCCCAGAAGTGAGATTTTTTTTTTATGAGCAGGCATTTTCTCTGTTTTTTAGGTTGTATGTGCACCCTGACTCCCCATTCACAGGAGAGCAACTGCTGAAGCAGATGGTGTCCTTCGAAAAAGTCAAACTCACCAACAATGAGCTGGATCAGCATGGCCATGTGAGTAGCCCTATGGGTGGGAAAGGGAAAAGAAATCACCAGGGAATTGCTTGCTTGGGCCACAAGGCTAAATGGGAGAGAGACTGCCATGGGGAAAGGCTGCCATGGCTGCCACGTTACACCTCTCTTAGCCAGCCCATCATACCACAGTGGTGGAAGATGTTGTGTGAAGCTTGAATGTGTTCGGTTTAACACGTTCAAGGGTCCTTTTGGGTTCCTCTATTGTTGGGGAATTGGCAACTTTAAAAGTCAGGATTTTGAGAAATATTTCATAGGGTAGAGCCCAGATCAAATCCTGCTACCACTAGAGGCAAAACATCCATCTGGGACAAGTTCAGGGTGGAGTTGAGCATCAGAGCAAGGGATAGAAGGAAGGCAGATGAGCCTTTTGTTGTGCTTCTGCTTGCAGTTTGCTGTGACTTTGGCAGTATGCTCTGCCACGTGCCGTGGCCAGCAAACCCATGTGCTTTCACATGTGTGCTTGGAAGCTCCCTGCAGGTCACTTCAGGCCACGTCTGAGGGTTGGGTCCATCAATAAGAGCTCTTTTACTTCCAGACTCATCGCAGCATGGGCACAGAGTCAGAAGAAAATACTGACTTGACACCAAAGCAAGGTCTATAGAATTATAAAAAATAAGTGTGCCTCAATGGCCCTTGAAATAACTGTAGGCTAACTGCAGGTCAAGGTGCCACAGGGTGGACTTGGGCCTCTGAAGGAGACAGGTCCCAGCTCTGACTGGTGCCAGTTTGTTGTCATAAGCCCTGAGGCTGGAAGGTGGTAAATAGGATTCAGAGCTGCTTGCCATGGGTTCCTGCTATGCTCCATCAGTGGGGACAACTCCTTTACTTATCTGACTGCCTAGTAGTAGGTGGTAAGAATAAGTATTGTCTGTCCTGTCCTCTCCCTAAAAATGCCTCTAAAGTGCAGGAAGGACTAGGTAATGCCTCCAAATTGCAAAGAAAGAGCTAAAATTGTTGCCTCTGGGCTTGGTGATTCTCTCAGGGAAGGCAGAAGGAGCAAGGGCACAGATTTGAAAGAGTTGTTGGCTGAGAACAGGGCAGTTCAGTTCAGAAGAATGAGCATAAAGCCAGTGTTAGTAAATTAGGTGTTGGGAAGAGAGGAATGGTTTTGAATTCTAAAGCATGTGTAGGGGTAACTAATTTGTTCAGCTGAATAATTGCAGAATACAATGTATCAGAAATCCATTCCCTAGTGTGGTATTTATTGCCTGGACTGTGTGAGACAGTGACCATTTGTCTCAGCTGTGTTCTGTGGAAATGTTTCTCATCTGAAAGAGAATTTTCACTCATTTCAAGAACTGAGCATTGAACCACAGCCATGACAATTTAAAATACATCCTGGAAATAACAACAAAAAAAAATAGCTGAAACCCCCAAACAAACAAACCAAAAAAAGCCCAGATAGATGCCTCTGTGTTGTTGTTTTGTAGAGATCCATCTGTGGGTATATTGTTCTTGAACCCAGCTCCCACCGTTGTTCCCTTCATGACTAGTGGAGAATGGTTTTGGTTTTTTCCTCTTTTATTTCATAATCTGTAGAAGGGCAAAGCTGAAGATTTGTGGGCTCTATCACCGAGTGATGATAGAGCAGTATACATGAGCACTTAAAAAGAAGCATTTTTCATCATAACAGGGGCCATGTGTGCCTCTAATAAAGGGCTCGCAGCAGTATATTGCAAGCTAGTTAGGAGTGCTGCAGTTCCCAGAAGCCCAGAGGAGGAGGAAAAAGAAGTAGGTCTGAGGAGCTGTCGGGAACAGAGACATGTGGCAGAGCAAGAAGATGTAATCGTCTCAAATACAGGCAGCAGGAGACAATGATCCGTAGTGTTTGAGATGCAGCCTTCCCATTAATTTCCGGAGAAGCAGAGGTTGATCCCATTCTTTACACAAAGGCTCTGGACAGCCAACCACAATGGAAAGTTTTGTGTGTTCAATTAAGGATAAGCCCTGAAGGCTTGATCCTGTGTTGAGTTTTGAGTGGCAGGTGTTACCCCTTCACGGAGCACTCTCTTTTTAATATTTTGTGGGGGTTTATGTTCCAAATTAGGATGTCAGGTTTTATGTGCTGCCTTATTGAAGCTGTGCAAATGCCATCATTGGATGATCAGTAGAATTAAGGAAGAAATCAATCCTCTAAACCCTTTAAGGAGGGCTCACTGTGCTATGGCCCATGGTGTTTCTGAACTCCTGTGTACGAAGAGAAGAGGAGAATTGAAACACCTCCCAAAATCTCTCCCTTCAGTTTGAAAGAGCCAGTCTTCACTTTTTAATTATGTTTGATAAGGCGTATTAGCTCCTGAGGAAATTTGGATGACTCAAAAGACGCCTTTAAATACTAGTTGCAGGTAGGGAAGATGGATCCAACATGATTCCAGCTTGTTCTAGTTGCTTGCTTTCTTCATCGTACAGAAGACAGTTAAGGGTGTTAAGGTAATTGTGGTTTATTTGTAGGGTGGTTCACTTCCTGAAAAGGAATCTGTAGAGAAGAGAGGCATTTGTTTGTTCTAGCATATGTTTGTTTTCTCTTATTCTGGGACTTTTGGAGTTGGCAAGCATTTCTGCTTGTGTACCTTCAGCAGCATGTGTAACCCCATAGTTATGCACATATTCTCCCCAAGCATCAGGCAGAAGTCTTATCTCTGTGTGCATGACATACAGCTTGCTCCATGGAAACACTTTCAGATATCCTTACCAGAGGAAGGAAATGGCTCCTATCTCTAGATTTTCACGGCCAAGCAAGTAATTGCCATTTTTCTGATTGCGAAATATTTATGAATGTGACATTTTCCCCCCAGATTTTTGGTGATATTTTTCACACAGAGTGCTTTCTTTAGGACTTTTTGTTGCCCTTTATTGGAGCGACATCATTTCTGGTTTATGGTGAGGTGAGCCATGAGTGTATACATTATCGTAATTGTTTTTTTGGCATTTACAGTAGCAAAACTCAAACACATGGGTGTTTGCAAAACCAAACGCAAAGCTGTGAACATGTTTAATAAATAACTGTGAAAACAGACAGTTTGGAATAGCCACAAGGAGTTATGCCCAAGGTTTTTTAGAGTCAACCAGGCAGAAGTTAGGAACCCTCATGTTTTCAGAAAGAAAACTTTATGTGGTAATGCTATTATTTGGTGAATATGGAAGCGGCATTCACAGCACAGTTCCTAAATTCAAAACCACCTTGGAATTTTGCAGCTGGCATCCAGATTGCCTCTGGTGACTGGTCTGTAGCCAGTGGGAGCCTACAAACCTGCCTGACCTTACAGCAATCAGGATCCTGTAAGGAGGGATCCTGGTCATCTCCCCTGCTGCAGGCTGTCAGCACAAAGGTGGATGGGATGGCTGGGGGCCTGTGGCTGCCAGCAAGTGTGTGCAGGGCAGCTGCCATGAGTATAGGGGCACCTGATGTATCTCTTGGGACATGCCAGCAGGATTGTCACAGAGCTGGCATGAGGGATTTTCTGATAGCTACACCATGCAGGAGGGGACTGCTTGGACTTTGAGGCCACTCTTGGAGGCTGCTCCTTGAGGTACACCCTGTGGATCTAACTCCTTTAGGAGGTTTTTTTATAGTCCTAACACAAGATGTTGCACAGATAGTAAGGAGTGTCTTTGTGTGTCATCAGTAGCTTGTGTGGGGGTGCAGGTGTAGTACTACACATACAGACCCTCACATGAAGGAAATGGTGACATTTACCTTGGCCATGGGTCTTCTGTGACCTCCTGGCTACATTCAGTACTTGTTTTGTACATGAATGACCAGGCTTGCCTCTGGTGGGAACGAGAAACATAGAGTACCATGGCAGGGGATGTTATCTATATGCACTTTATTTTTTGGAAAACTTTCGTAAGGGATTACGTGGTCTTGTTTGAGAAATGTAGTTTCTTTATCACAATTTGCATTCAGAGAGGAGTGAAAGGAAAGGGCATGTGTGGGAGCTGCTCTGTCAAAACCTTTTCCTCCTTCTGCTTGACTGCTTCTCAGATGTAGCGCCTTGGTGTGGATATCATGGCCATGAAAGGCAATGGAAAGCACCAAGGTCTGTGGGCCAACTTCTCAGTAAGCTCATCACTATCCACACACCCTGCTTTAAAATGTCTTTTCCATCTGCTTAGAGCACTCCAAGTAACTAGGATGGCAAGACAAAATTTTACAAAGAGAGGGAAAACTGCTAAGGGTATTAAAGGCAAGGTCCATGGCCGTTGTGTGTGTTCCTATAAAAAATGGTGAAGTGCTTTGAAAAAGGACATGAGCTAGTTAAAGCAGACACGCAACACTTTCAGGATGATGGTTCATTGTCATTGTAATGTCCTTCTTCTTGCTGTGTGCCTCCCCTTAAAGTCCCAATGTGAGTCTTGGCAATATTTGGACCCAAAGGAGCAGCAAAGAAAAACGCTGATGGAAATTGTAGTTATGACAGAGCTGTCTCTAAGGTCTCCACTCCAATGCAATGTGCAACCTTTCTCATTGACTTAGCATGAAATACTGCCCTGCTCCTGCTATGTTTCAGCTGAAGTTAACGCTTCCTGAGGAATGCACATTAGCTATTCCAGATGTACGGAGCTGACTGTAATGTCGTTATGGCCCCTGCAAAATAGAACCACCCACACCATTGCCAATTTCGTCTTGTGACTGTGATTATATCCAAAACAAGGGCTGGTGTGAGCTGAGCTCTGTATTTAATTCTTATATTGTAATACTGTGGTTAGAGGCAGCCAAACAGGCCTCCAGCCAGTGGTAACTGAAGCAAGGGGGACTCTTGGTTTGACTCCAGTGAACGTTGAAATTGGTTGGTTGGTAGCTTAGGTTTAGAATTGTTTTGGGAGCTCGTAAACAATTATTAATGGGGATAGAATAGCAAAACCCAGTCATTTGGGGGTTCCGCACTGGTTTCCCTCCTTGCTCTCATTTTTGGTAGTCTGCGGTGAAGAGCATCTATGAAGTAGCTTGTTTTAAAAGTTTGCCACAGTGAAAGGCTACGTGGAGTTTTACTTTTGGTCAGACAGTTTGTGCTGCTGCTGCTGGTAGGTTTTCGGATGGGTCTAATTTTTTCCGTCATTTTTTTTCTGAGGGATTTGTGACTGTTTTCATTGTGCACCTGCGCATTTTTGCAAGTGGGGAGTCTTGGCCATTAGCTTTCAGGAGTTACACGTTCACTCACACCTGCCAACGGGGGCCCACTCTGGCTGTGACTAATTCTGTATGTAAAACATCTCACCTGTACGAACAGGTATTTATGCTTCAAGAAATGCATGCTCACCAGTAGCGTAGGAGTGAGAGGAGACTAGCTCCTGGGATGCCTGCTTTTCCACCTTCATTTCCTGGAACTGCCCAAAGGAGCTGGAGAGTTTGCTCTGAAAACCCGCCCCTGGCTGGTTAGATTTCAGACACTTCCACTGCCGTGTTAATTAGATCTCTTTTTCCCCCCCTATGGTTTTATAGCCTTTGAGGGCCCTGTCAACCTTCCTCTCGGGACAGTGCTGTGTCATTCTTTCTCGCAGATAATTTTGAACTCCATGCACAAGTATCAGCCAAGGGTCCACATCATTAAGAAGAAGGATCACACGGCTTCTTTGCTCAATCTGAAATCAGAAGAGTTCAGGACATTCATCTTTCCAGAGACAGTTTTTACTGCCGTTACTGCCTACCAGAATCAATTGGTGAGTAGAGTTGCTAATTTCCACAGATGAAACTAGATCCCACCCTGCTGAAAACTCCCTTCTGCCAGATCTAAACTAGGAAAATGTCTGCCCTAACCTACCTTTCCATGCCAGTCTTATTCACATTCGTGAGTAATTCCTGAATATACAGGAGTACTACAGACTTCAAAGACCCGTAAGGATTATTCACAAGAGTAAAAATGACAAGTAAGAGGCTTTCTTTTGTCTTCTCTTCTGTCTATACAAAGCTGCTTGCATATTAACATTTAGTAATTTTCTAATTATAGCTCATTAAAGAACTGTTTTTATTTGCAGTGATCTTTTATGCCACAAGCTATGAGCTGAGAGAGATTCTGGTTTGCACATGATGATTTCATGGGCTTAAAAAGTTGACTAATTAAGCTGTAAGGCTCAAATGTAAGGAAAATCACTCAGAGATATGCTTTTCAGAGGCTGCCCAGATTACATCCAGATGTCTGAATTTCAGTTTGCATGCCAGTGAATAATATATACAAAATGGACGAGATCATAACAATGGATTGCTAATGAGTAATTTTAGGAAGTCTATAAACAGAGAACAGAGGCTCCTCTTGACGGTGGATTGGGCTTAAATATTAAAGTCAGTGGAAATATGTTGTTGCCTTCAGTGTGATTCAGAGCATGCTTTAAGGGCTTACTGACTACGGTACTTCAAAAAAACCCACCTATTTCGCTCCTTAGTTCCCTCAAGTTAAGAAAAATAATAGGCCCTGTCCAAATATGTGGGCAGGCAGCATCACAGAATCAATGTACCTGCTGAATTATTTAAAGAAGTTGGCGTTTCTTAATATGAAGCAAAAGTAATTAAATTTGAAATGTTATGAATAAAATGAAACTACTGCATAGGCGGCCTGAAGCTCTGAAGGAAGCTCTGAAGGTAATATTAGTAGTATTAAGTCAGTCCTTATGACAGACCCCACATCCTGCTTTAAGGCTTTAGTGTATTGATTTAGACTCAGATTTGTATCTGAATGCTGTAGAAAACACACTCAGCACCTGGCAATCTCGAGAAAATAATGTTTGGATAGGCAGTTAGATTTTTCCATGTAACCTTCTTTAGAAACCAGCAAAATAGTAACAGGCACAAAACCAGCTAAACCAGGAATTTATTTCTGTAGGATGGATTTGTGTCTACCGATGATATTTACACTAGAAATGTTTCTAAACTAACCTTCCCAAAGCACATACATTGAGTCCTGGAAAATTTCTCAATGGAACATCTCCGGAACCCCTAGAGGTTGATGTTGTCATTTTATTTATGACTAATGAAAATGGAGCCTTTTTTCATTTTTGCCATTTCTTTCAGGACTGTTTTAAGGAGGGATTGATTACATTTCTGGAGGTTATTAGATAAAAGCTAAATACATTACACTTTCAACAAACTATCTCATAATTTAAGATTTAAAGGGCATGCATTTATTTAAACAGTCAAACCACTGCCACAGAGTTGAATTGTAGGTCAGATTTCATTTTAAAATGCTTTCTAGCAGATGTTCTCTGATTGTTTGTGAGACAGTCTCTCAGGAAAAATATGGCCATAAATGATTGTGAGTCTCATCTGGCTTTGGTGGATACAAAAAGTTTCTCCTGTGATGTCATACCAAAACTTTAATATCAGGAAGATGGAAGTTTGATTGGTGAAAATATGCTCAAGAGATGAATAGACATCCTTATTGTTCTGTAGTGCAGTTGGCTTGGTGTGTCGGTGATCTCAGTCAATGGAACTAGTTAGAGCTTGTCTGTTTTCAAGGTAGTTTTCAAAACGCTGCCATAAAAATGTTCACTGGACATGAGGCACTAACTCGCCACTCTGCAACATCACCATGAGCTGAGGGCTTATGGATATCTTGGAAGGAGAATGAGACCATAACAGCTGAAGATTTGTGTTTAAAGGAAACAAGAAAACAGCTTGTTTTGTGGCAAGGCTTCAGGGTTGTTTCCAGCAGTTGTACCTGAGCCATGAGATAGCTTCAAGCCCCTGACCAGCACTCAGGTCCATGGTGTTTGACCACTGGCAGATCGTTAATTAAGAACTCCGAATTTGCCTTTGTCAGCATGTCCCTTCCTCTCTGTGTTTTCCTCATAGAAGACCTTTTTCTCAGAATTAAAAGTTGGGTCCTGTTGTCCTCTTTATTTTTTATTTCTTTTTTATTTTGAGGGAGAAGCTATTTGTTTGATGAGAGTGTTTCATTGTTTGAGGATTTGGAAAAGATCCCTTTTTTTTTTCCCTGAGTCTTGAGGCCCAGTTATTAAAAATGCGGTTGTGGCCTCTTTGATACAGGGTTTTTTTTGAGGGAAGTCAGGCTGACAAAGCCCCTTAATATGAAACGTTGAAAGCTGTTGATTTTCATGGGCTTAAGCTAGAGTTGGTGGCATTCACTGCCTTGCAGCTTTGGTCCTGTGTTGTCTCTAACTAGGTCTAACTTCCACTTACAATTTTATTTTTAGCTCTTGGAAGAAGTATGGCTGGAAAATCCAAACATTACAATGACGTCTCAGGTTTTATTTACCAAGTCTAAATTGGTTGGATAGATAGAAAATTTCACAAGGACAATGGTGCATTTTTTTTCCTGGTCCTCCAAAAAACATATTGAAAACCACCACCACATGCCTGAAAAGTTTCAGCGCAAAGTTAAGGGGAGCTCAGATGCTTTGGGACAGGAGGGATTCCTGGTCAATGGGTTGCTCTGTCAAAATGGAAAGGCTGACTGAATGACTGGGCAGGTTTATAGCTACCTTTGAAGAACGGAGGAAAATTTTTATTCATGATCTGTGTTTTTTCAAGACTGTGATAGTTTCAGTGGGGTTACTCCATCAATGCAGGCCCTGTCAATTTAAATCTGAGTTCTCCCCACATTTTTCCAGCCCTTCCTCAGCCTCTTTTCATACAAAACCAGTTAAACTGCTCCTGCGTGGTGGCTGGTAGGCCTGGCTGAGAACATTTCCATTCCAGCAAAAAAAAAGGTGGTGCTGAACTGAAGCCATGGCTTCAGGTCGTTTGGGCTTGTATTGGTTGATGTGCAGCTCCACCGAGCAGGCTCAGCTGTTAGCAGGGTGATTTGTACTGTTTGTGGAAGAGACAACCTGACTGATGCTGTTAAAGTATTTGGAAGCCGTAATGATGTACGTGGGTGGGTTCCTCCTGCTCCGGGCAAGAGGAAGGCTGAGCCTGCTGTGCCCTTTGGTCTTTCCACTGCTGTATGTGCAGTACACCCTGGTTTGCCTCCTCAGCTTTGCAGTGTCTCAAGAGCAGCACACAGGCACACGCACAGGGCACGCGGATAAAATTAGCGGTGAGGTCACAGGGGATGGATTGGTTAACACTTTGTACGCTGCAGTACCTTAACACTATATTCGTGTAATGTTGCTCTTTTCTGTGTTTCCAGATAACCAAGTTGAAAATTGACAGCAACCCTTTTGCTAAAGGATTCCGTGACTCTTCCAGACTCACTGATATCGAGAGGTAATGGGGACTTTCTGTTTACTTTCCGTGCAGATAAGATAAAGAGAAGAGAGAGTTCGTAGGAAAAGCATCCTTTCAACTCCTGAGAACCTGTGCATTTTAACGTTATCTTGCTGCATATAGTAAGACTCCTCCACATCCTTTAAAAATACTTATAAACTTTATGAAGAAAGAGCTGTTTTGAGTTTTGACATCTGTTCCAGTTGGGACCGATATATTCGTCTTCCTCAGGGGGCTTCTTGAAGGGGGAAGAGGGTCAGTTTTACAACTTCAGAATGAAAAGCTTTTTTCTTATCATGCCATTTAATCCTGTTGAGGGCTGTGAATTGGGTCAATGGGAAACAAGGGCAGTGGTCCTGTGAAAAATGTCTTTACAGCTCCCCACTGCTCAACATAGTGGAAAAGAGAGAGGAGAGCTCCCAAAATTCACTTCAGCAGTCCCAGACACAGAATTGGCAATTACTGCCATCAGGATGACTCTCATAACTCCCACTCTGACAACAAAGATGCCATTTTTGTTTCACTGAAGTTGTATTACAAGCTGCATCAGGGGAAAGCTTTATCTGGAAACTGTTGTGTGTGTACAGCTCATTACAAGCAACTGTGCCATAGGGACAGAAGCATTAACCCACAGCTGAGTTAGGAAATGAACTTCAATCTCTTGGTAGCTTTCCAGCACACCACATTTTTATGATATCCTGTCAAATAGCTTGGCAAATGAAGCAAATTAAGCTGCCTGTGTCCTTTAAGCTGGAAGAGAACTCGATGGAGATGGATATAGAACATCCAATTTTTCCTATGACCATTTTCCTACACAATCATGAAAGAAAGTTTGGAGAGGCCAAACCTCTCCAGGCTCCTATGTGGGGATATCCAGATGCATCTGTGAATCATTTTTCACAGGTGCGTACAGAGGACAAACTGCTCAATGGAGTCATAGCCACAGAGCTGGAGAAAGTCTTTACAGCAGTTCAAAAGTACATCTAAGCAGGCCCACAGATGGGAAATAGTGGTATCCTTTACACCTTACTAGTGACTGGATCATTAGTGATCTGTTGAGTAAATGGGTAAAAAACCAGTAATTTGGGGAAAGAAAGTGTGTAAGCTGCAGTGCACACTAGCAAAGTTGTTGAAAATTGTTTCTTAAGCGAAAGCCTTCATTGAAAATGAAAACAAACAAACAAAAGGAGGCAAATTTAATAAAAATAGCACAGTCTACTGTATTAACAGAAGAGTAAGGTAAACAACATCCAAAGGTCAGGTTTGTATGCAATAAATAGTCAAGGGAGGACCTGTTGGAAGAGGTTTCCTTGTTTTACAGTCAGGAGACATCTAACAACACAGCTTTGCAAGGGCGGAAAGAGTCTGAACAGATAAGCTGGGAGAAAAACTTAGTTACCTCTGTGCAGATGAACCGACTATCGTGGTGCTGGATATGAAGGGAATTTTTCCAGAGGACATCTTATTATAACAGCCCATGGCATGGAGTCAGAAATGCTGAGCATAAGCGGCAGTGCCCTTTTGTTTATTGATAAGTGTAAGAATAGAGCCTGAGACAGCCAGCCAAGCCCAGGCACAAATGTTGCCATGAAAGATAAGGCAGACAAATGTGAAGCCTGCAATAAATACAAGAAACAGAATGTGAAAGCTATTACATTTACATTAAAACTCTGGATTTGAGGGCCCAAGTTTGGGTCAGGTCTTAATTTTGACTTAAATTAGAAAGCTTAGCCCTGATTGCTATTATAATAGTATTTAAAAATACAAAACCTGCTGCACAACACATCAAGTCATGAGATACTTGAAGTGTAACATGCAAGTGGGCTGGTAAGAGATTGTTTGGGAATTGCCTAAGTTATACGAACAGTCCAGAAATATGAAGGCGTTTATTCAGTTCTGGCATTAAAATATTCAGGCAGATGAGGACATCATTCTCTAAGTGCCCACTGGTTCTATAGATTTCATCTTAGCACCAGCAAAATTGCTTCAAGAAATATGAAATGAAGCAAAGGAAATAGCAAAGTGAGAGATGACAACAGGAAGAATTTCTTACTTGAAATGACTGCGACATGAATTGCAGATAGGTGAATGTTGAATAGTACAGCATGACTCTTGCTCAGTCTAGTCGGAAACCACAAGATCACTGCCGGAGAAAAGTATTATTTGCCAGGGAAAAAACTATGAAGGCCAAATGGACTCTTGCAAGCTCTTGAAAACTGAATAGTTATCTAGGAGCTGTGAAAATACTTTCCGTGTACTGCTCCCTAAGCAGGCCTGCATGCAGCACGTGCGTGTGTAATCTACAGCGTGGCGTGGTGATCCTAATGGCCTCCCGTAAAGCATCCCGTGATGTTGGGGCCAAGACAGCACTCATTTATCCTGAGTTCCAGCTTTTCCAAATGACCTAAGTAGTGTGAAAGCATACAGAGCTTTGTATTTCATTTCCAGGTATTTAAGCCTGCTTTTTCCTAAACAGCCTTTGGGGAGGGAAACAAATCAGATCAATTGATCTTTAGAGACCTAAAGAAATTAAATTAGTCTGGAGTCAGTTACTGCACTAAACCATCCAGTAATTGGATTGCTTCTTGTAACTGATTGAAAACAGCCTCTATCTGTAACAATATAGGGAGCTTTTCTTTATAGTAGATCTGAGAGAAAAACACATCTTTTTATGACATGATGACAGAAATTGCACTTTTTTAACCTAATTGAATATGATTTTATAAATATGTGACTTTAACGATTTCAGGCTTCCCATTCTAGATTTACGATCCTTATGTAAGAAATTCAAGCTGCAAATGCCTTTAGGATTAAATCTGTTGGTATTGTATGTGTTAGAGTTGAAACAATATATGTAAGGATAGTGAAATTTGCGCAAGAGTAGAGGACGTAGGCAGCAGCAAAACTTTTGAAATGCCTCCGTTTTCTTTTGTTCCTGCCTAAATACCATAGAATAGTTTCCTTGTCCTCATATTCCTTTCAAATATTTATATGAATATGTTTATATGCAAGCCTTTTAACTATTTGAAAAGATCTTCGGTGAGTTTGGTAAATACCGCATTTTTAGTAGGATGCAAGATTCCTTTCCCAATCAACCCTTACCCTACATTACTTGTAGTAATCTATTTATAGCAATGGGACAGACTTTATCTGGGGCTACTGTGATTTAGGTAAGTTTCTGACTCACCTTTTGATCTTTTTACGTGGTATTTACATCTCCTCTACTATAAAAAGGCTCCCACAGTGGTTGTGAATGAAAAAATTGAACATTTAACAGTCATTACCAGAACATGGAGCTTAGCATACTGTGATTTTGACTATGGGATGCCAAATGCAGTAATGAGGCATTTCTGCTAAACAAAAACTGCCAAAGGCATAAAGGATGCAGAGGCAGAACCCAACAGATGAATTTTTTTATCTTAAGTCTGAATTTATCTTTTGAGTTGTTGTGAGGAATTAGCCTGTTAAAAATAAATAGATAAATAAAACCATTATAATTACATACCATTCAAAAAATCCAGTGAAAAAAGTGATAATTTCAAGAGCAGAGGCCAACAGAACTAATGAATTGTAAAATAACGATCAGACAAGAATTGACAGATTATAATCATGATCTGAATGTTGCTTATTTGACCCAGTACGTGATAGGCAAGTTCAGGGTGTGGATATTTAACTATTAAGGAGAGAGTTAAGTGAGTATAGCCATCTGCACAAGTCCAATAATGTTTCTGGGATACTTCAAGAGGAAATATGTAGGAAAAGGAGGAAAAGTATGGTTGCACACTGAAGTAATTTTTAAGCAGAGAAGGGAAGGATGGGGGGATGGGGAAGTAAGAGAGCAGCATCCCAACTGGATTTGCATGGTAATAAAATTCCAGATTTTCCCCTGAGGAGCTTCATCTCTGAGATGTGGAAATACATCCTGCTGGCTTACAAGGCTGTAAGCAAAGTTCATGCTAATGCCTGGTTACAGGCACTTTCCTGCTGAAGGATCAATCAAAGCCATGTGCTCAGAGATGGGCTGTGGGCAGCTGTCCTCTCTCCCATCCCTTCCCTGGTCACCCCACAGAGCTGCCTTCTTCCCCATTCCTATTGACTACTGCTGGTCTAGAAGAACTTCCTGGACTCTTGAAAGTCCCCTACCAACAGCTAGAAATATATACATGCTCTATGACCTAACCCCACATCCATGGTTAAGTAGGGCTTTATCATAGTTCTCCAACAAGTCAAACTCCCAGCTGATCTTTTATTCTCAGCTAGTTCTCAGTCTGTGAATGTCAGCCACCAGCCATGAGATATCATCTCTGATGTTTAGGTTCAGAGAAGAAAAGTAGTTCTGAATTTAGGGAGAAATACCAGGGACTCTGGTGCCTAAGTGCCTGGTATCCAGTACCATTCCAGATGTTGCTGAGATTACTCCAGCCTTCAGTGGCAGCTCCAGATGGGTGGGTGGATTGTCTGTATTTTCTGCATCATCCCTTCCAGAACATTGCAGGGGGTTGGATGCCTTAACAAATCCTGAAAGCACTACCTGCCTATATTTAGACACCTGCATTATTCCCTTCAAATCTGGTTCCTCTGACTCTGCTTGTTGTTAGCCAGGCAACTGCTCCTTTTCACCCAGCAGAAAAGCCCCTGTGCCAGTTAAAACATCTTTAATTTCCAAATTTTTAAGCACTCATGCTCTGGCTCATTTTCCACTTATGTTTTCTCTTATCTATCATCTTACTTGTGCAAAATGGTATAAAAATGTTTTATTATTCTAGTGGTTTCCACTCACTTCATGCAGTTGTAGTGTGTGCTTAAGGGGAGGGGATGAAGTCAAATTAGACCTATGGTTTCCACCCCAGAGGAAGTTTTCCCGGGACTTCTTGCAGTCACAGTTTCACAGCAGTGCTCTGTCCTCACCTCTTATGCTCTGCCTACAGTCAGAAAGAAATGGTTGCTCCGCTGGGTGAAGTGGAGCTCCATGGGGCTGGCTATGTAAGAGTGTTTTCTCATTTTTATTTGCAATTGAGAGGAGTGTGGTGGGTATATTGATAACTTCATGCCCCTTCTTCATAAATGTCATTACTTTTCCCATGCCATGGCTTCAGCCAGCCTTTGTCACATCCATGCACACTACAGTTCTTCTACAATTGCTGGATTTTTACTGAGAGGGTGACAGTACACATCATTGTGGAGGTACACATGTTCTTCTACAGTCATCAAACCCCAGATTTTTCATAATTTAAGACTCATTTCCCTTCTTTTTTGTATATATTCTTGCAGTAATGCATCCATCCAACAGTTGCCCGGTAGTTTTGACTTAGTGTGAAAGTGTTTTGGGGCTGTGGATTAGCTTTTGGGCCAGGTCACGTGAGTCACTGTGGCCTGTAGGTCTTGTTTTGTCCCTGGTTGGTTCAGATTTAATCTAAGCAGTGGAACAGAACTACTTTGTTCTGCTCAATGATTTGGTCCATACCATGGACAATCCATAACCTGAATTATGTTCCTATGGTCAGCCTCTAATATTCATCTACCAGTGTAAGAGCAAGTATATGTAGAAAATTAATACGCCTGTATGTTTGTGCCTATGCAAAATAGCAAACAAAAGCCACAGGAACATAAAGGCTGAGTGATATCTGAACAATGGTTCTGACAGCATAAGTTATTCACTCATAGCTGCTGTTACAGAAATGTATTTGTTCTTCCTGCTGTCGTTTTGGTTTTTCGGGAGGTGAGTGTTTTTGGTTGGTTTTTGGGGGGGAGTTTTGTTCATTGGTTGGTCTTTTTGTTTGGGTTTGGTTTTTTTTTTTAACAGACTTGTTTTTAGCACTTGTGTCTTGGACAAATTAGTCATCTTTTCCCTTAAAAAAGAAGTTCTACTACAGTGCAACTTCCGACAGGTTTATTTTTGTGCCTTCTCAGCCCATTTATTCCATCTGTCTTCACCTCACCTCACTTCTGACGTCTTCTGTTATCTGGGCTTTCTTCCAAACATACTAACTGGCAGCTACAAAAAAAGGAAACCTTTGAAATGCAGAACTAAAGAAGTCATTCAGGCTGCAAACTGATAATTCATACACTTTATATCCTGTTCTGTATTTTTCTTTGTGTTGGACTGAATGGCCAAGCAAAACACGATTTTCAGTTTTACTACTTTATTATTTTCCTTCTTTTTGTTTTTAATTGACATTGCCTTTCCTTGCAAAGAAAAAGGAAAAAAATTGAAAAAAGCAAACCCCATGACACCAGGAACAGGGAGCAGATTCTGGGGATATCCTTACCTTTCTGCATACCTAGCACTTGGATAGCAAGGGGTAAAAAAAAAAAAGAGGTTAATACTAAGAGACTGCTCAGTTCTGCTCTGAAATTTTTACCTCTTGTAGCCATTCCTGAAACAGTAATTTATACAGAAGATGTAAGTTCAGAGTGCCTGGCTCAGCCACTTGCTCTTTTTCACTGCAGTTTGACTTTAGCATGTTGTCTTCAAAGAAGCTTGATCCTGGCTCCCACTGGAAGGGATGGCTGCCCCTTACATCAAACTTCATCCTCTTTGTAGCCATGGTATAGATCTAAGATAGATACTGGATGCTCTGGTTCCAGCAAGCTGGTTCTGAATCAGCTTTTCTGACGCCTTCACCAATGCTAAATATATTGTCTTAAGCATTCTTGTTCCAAGGGGAGAAGGTAGGCTTCCCATCTGCATCTCCTTTCTGCCAAATTCAGAATCAGGGTCGTGGTGATCACCAGGCTGCTGCGCATGCACAGCTGAAGTAGAGTAATAGCAAAAGGAGCAGAAAAAATGACATCAGAGATGCGTGCTCCCACCTACAAAGAAGCTCTGTTCTTTCATCTTAATTAAACTCCTGAGAGAATTTCTATAATCTGCATTGACAGCAAAAGAAAGTGAGCACCCTCACATAGAGCCTCAGCTACTTACCAAGCCAGCTCTGTTTTCTGCCCTCTCCTAGTTCCAAGCCATGGCAAATCTTGGGTTTGGTCTGTAAAGTGTTAGTGAAGCATTTGTCAGTTACATCAGGATTTTCCTATCTTCTTTTGGTCCTCTGAGGCTACTCTGTACATACAGGGCACTGTTAACTAAACAAGGCCAAAGACTCAGCTTGGAGCTGCACGACATAAAGCATCCCTAGCTGGAAGTTTTGGAATCAGTTGTCAGCAGAGGCAAGAGTGAAGTGTTTAATCAAGAGGTTAGAACCTGCAGAATAGCAAGATGTCCCCTGTGCACCCTAAACCCTTTCTAATCGATGAATTCTTTCAGCCTTCACATGCTTTGATTTCAGGTTCAAATTTTGCTGGTTTATTTCTTGGACAAAGGAGAGAAGTGCTTCATTCATAATAAGGTTTATTGACAGAGCTGGGCTCAAAGTGTGCTTCTGCTGGAATGCAGATTATTAGGATCAGCCTGAGCTCCTTTTCCTATTATCTCTCTTCACATTTGTTCTTCCTCTGTGGGTGTGCTTGCCAATACAAGCTTAGTTTTTTCCTTTCCACTTGGCACGTGGATCCTTTTTCTCAAGCAGCTTCAGTCCCTAACTTGCTCTTCTCTGGCCTGTCATCTCCTACTATTATCCAGTTGTACACATTGCACAGCTTAATCATAGTAATATATTGTGTGTATGTGCGTGCTTTCCCCCCTCCTCTGGGTATTTCCAAGATATCTGTGAGTTGAAGAAGAGTGTGGAAGTCTGAAACTTGCTGGTAGACCACACAAAAATATTTGGCAGAAAGAAGACATCTTTCCTTTATTCAATTGGCAGCTTGTGAGCTTTCAGAACAAAGTTTAATGCTAATTTCTTGCTAATAGAAGAAACTGTGAAGTTCTAAGACACATTAAAAGGTAAAAATTGTTAGGTCCCAGTATTAGATAACAAGTCTCTGATCACAAACAAAGAAACAGAAGGACAGAAGTTGATTATTGAGTAACTGGAAGTCACTTCGTTCTTCAGCCAGTTCACTGTGGAACAGTGCTGAAAAATACGCAAAAACAGCTTTAAAAAAACCACCATACTCTTCACTTGCTTTTTTTTGAAATTGAGCATAGAATCATAAAGTGGCAAATATTAATTTATCCTTCAGTAATTTCTAAAATTATTTCCATAAATCCTTTGAACCACATTGAGATATCTGATGTTGCATACAGACTATAAAGCCAGAGGTAATAATGTATTTCCCTTTTAGTATTCTTATTGTAATACTTTGGGACTTGAAAAAAATGTATTGTATTAATCCACTCTCCAGAACACCATATTTGGGATAACATAAAGACTTCATACTTCCATAAAGAGAATTTTCAGAAAGATTTTGAGATTTAAGTCCTTTTGTACCCAGTGGAAACAACGGTATAAGAAAGAATCCGTGTTCCAGATTGCCAGCTTTGTTCCTGCATTTTGAACCAGATTTCACAGACACTTAAGTCTTGTTGTTAAAGCTTCCTCCTGCTTCCTCCTCCTTCCTCCTGCATTGGAGTAAGTCCTAAGACACCTCTGTCTTTAAAGGGTGGAGGAGGTTAGTCTCCTCTTTCCAACCTATGTGGGAAACTCCAAATGTTTTCATAGATTAAATGCGTTGCAACTGCTGTGTTCCCTATCCAGACTACAAGTGATGTTCTCTGAGGATGGAATATTGCATCATGGTGCAGAGGCCACCACCCCTTTCCTTTGAGATACAAAGGGAAGGAAAGAAATCTAAGAGCAGACTTCTGCTCTTGTTTTTCTAAGTGGAAGAAACAGTGCTTGGAGGATAACTCAGAGATATGCTTTATGAGTGGAGAAAATACACTACTTCTTTTTTCTTCCTCTGTTTCCTTTTGCACACTTAGGTGCTCTCAGCCTTTTGCATTTTGTATGTTGGTTTGGGAGTTTATATGCAGCATGTGTTGTATGTGGAAAGAAGAGGGGCCACCTGAAGACTGTGGGGGCAGGTGCCTAAATTCTGGTGTGAATCTCAATGCTTTGCACTCATGATGAGAATCACAGTCTCAACCTCTAAAATGAAAAATCAGTAGGTGTTTTGTGATTGTAGCATAAACAACCAACGTGGTTAGTCCAGATAAGCTCATACATTTTTGAATATTAAATCTCAGCTGCACAAAAGGAACTGTTTCTGTGAGATTAGTTGCTTTCTCTGATCCAAGTTTCCACATTAGACCATTCCCTCTGCCATAAAAACCTTTGCCTCTTGTGTCGATGAATGAGATTAATCTTCCAAAACCTTTTGCATACTATCTGCAACACTACATAATAAAATAAATAAATAAACCTACCACATAGTTCCCTGGTTTCAAACTTTGCAGATTCCGGGTTCACTAAGAAGTCATCTCTCTTTTTCCTTTAAAAGAAGACAACCGTATAGAATAATAGAGTTCTCTGTCTAGCATACAAACCCATCTGGAAGGAATTTAGTCTCCAATAATTGTGGGCATTTGATTTAGCTTTAATTCCCTGTAGGTAATTCAAATGTAAATTTATTGGGGTGAGTTTATCCCCAGGCCGCCATTGGATCCAATGTTCTAGAGGTGAAATTGGCCCACTGTGCTAAAACTGGAGCCTGTATTGTTTCTGTTGCATCAGGATATTATTACATGCTGTAATCTCTGTCGCTATAAGCAGACCCTTACTCAAAATAAAGTCAATAGAGACAATACAGACAATCACCTGTATCAAATTTATTTTTCAGACCTTTTGAGACTAGTAACTCTTTGATTATGAATATGTTTATATACCAATACCTAAATCACTCAGACAACACTGGTGTAATTTGTTATTCTGCTATGTTGTACTCATATGAAATAGTCCTTTTGGTCAAGTAAAATTCTTTGCATTTCACATTCTGCTTCAGAAGAAAGCCTAATGCTTCAAGAGGCATTCAGCACATAATGTAAACAATGCCATCTGTCTTTTTCTTTGGAAAATCTTCTTCGAGATAGCCCTGATATGCCTACTGTTTTCAATCACTTAAAAGGCAGTAATCCAATTATATCATCCTCTATGTAGGAACTGCCATTGCTTTCAGTCCACTTCCAATCCTGACACGAGTAAATCACTTTGATAAGATCCTCTTTTTATTTATTTTTTTCTGAGGAGACTAGCATAAGTAATGATGCCAGTGATAGACCAAGGACAAAATGACCATAATGGACTTTCTGTAGGAAAGGAAAACATGTGCCATTGTGATTTATCATGTTACTTGAAAAATATTTTTCCTTGGAATTTCTGCAACAGACACACTCTCTAAGCGAAGGGCATTAGCAAGTATGAATGGACAAATGGTAAATTCAGACAGAACCTTCATCAAGTAGCAGATTTAAACAACTATTGCTATTTAGATTTCTTAAACAGGAACAGAAGGTCAAAGCCATTTTGGAAATGTGCCTAGGTCATTTTCATCTTTGGTATAATGCCACCTACTTACATGGAAATGCGCTGGGAATGTGTAAGGTTGGATCTTCCTTACAAACTACTAAGGCTTATCGTGCAGATATGCCTTCATTCTATTTAAAAATGGTTTGGGTGACTTCAGTGCTTTGTGCTACCAGCGAGGCAGGGGCCTGGCAGGCACATCTAACCTCCCAGAATAGACGTGGCACGAGATCGGTAGTATCTGTAGACTTCCTGCTACGAACTGCCCTTGACTCCGATGCTGAGAGAGCGTGGTCAGAGCTGAGCTGTCTCTGGACACACCTGTCTTTGCCCCTGCTTTTAGAAAAAGGGGAGAGCAGCAAATGAGGTGGTCATGTGCGATGCAAAAGCTTGTTTGAAAGGAGCTGGACCACAGGTGTCTCTTTGAACCCAGATTCATCACTCAGCACAAATAACTGCAGAGTTTGCATTTTCAAATTTATGAAGAGTGCTGGTCTTATATTCACTGTCTGAGACCACATCCAGGAAACACAGTAGGAAGTTCACTTTACTTTCCTGGAGAAGCTGATGAGAGATGATCAGCAATATTAAAAAAATGCAGGCCAAATCTGGCATTTCCAATGTCATGCTATGAGGTAAGCCTTTTGTTAAGAAATTTTCAAGAATCTATGTAAGAAAGCTGTGATCTGGACAGGAAAAGGCATTGTATTTACCTTAATGAATTAGGATGTTGTTTAGGATGGTATTGATACACTAGGTTGTTTCCTTTTACAGAGAAAGTGTGGAGAGCCTTATCCAAAAGCATTCCTATGCCCGATCCCCCATTCGGACCTATGGAGGAGAAGATGATCTTGGAGATGACAGCCAGGCAACACAAAGCAGAGGTAGGAAGACGTGCTTGTGATGTAAACTGTGGTGACCCAGTTATGCTTGAGAAAAGCAGGACCACAGGCAGTACTGTTGTACTCTAAAACATTTCTCCGGTGTGTCTCTCTGCCATGAGGTCCTATAATGAAGTAGAATACTTGTTACCTTTTGGCTCTTTGGGACATCTGATATGCCTGTGGCACTGGTGTGGGTGGTTCAATTCAGGAGGCAGTTCTAGAGACAACCATATAGTCTTTGCCATCAGAAGAGGATAAGTTCTGCTTCCTCTTCAAGACGTCTGCAAACCAGACAACCTCATTACTGTGGTGCTGAGAACAAGTTAACACTCCCCATCTCTTGGCAGGATTTTCTAGCTGGGCTGCACACCATTTGTAAAGTACCATGTAGATGTGCCACTTGCTGCCCCTCCAGCCTTCTGTGAACAGAGGACTTAGTTCTAACCATCTTCAACCAGCCTGTGGTTAACCTGCTTTGCTTCCTCAGGAAGAAAATTTGGTAGCTCCCTGAAAAACTGATGTTTAACTGTTATCTGTTAGTCTCTTAAGGATGCTGTTCCTGCTGAACCAATTAGCCCCAAATGCTTTATCAAACAGTTTGTCTGCGTTAGCAGTAGCAAAAGTAGTATCAAGACAGACTTGTTCTTTGTGGGGATACTTACTGGAGAAATTGTATCTGTCATAATTTGCCACTGGAAATAGATCTCATACCCTTCCTGTAGGATTGCTGACTAGCATAAACTTGTGTTGCATTATATTTTGCACGTTGACTTTGTGACCTGCCTGATATGCCACAGCCACTTGAGGTAAAGCAGTTCTCTCCGTCTTCCGACTGGCAGTGCCCTTGTCTTGTCCTCTAACTTCATACAGTGCTGCTAAGATAAGAGCATTATTTCTGGTCATAAGCTCTTTGGACTTGTGCAGGGAAAACACACTTATTTTTAACCATGACTTGCTCTTCAGCAAAATGTGATTAGGTGGGCTTGTTTTTACACGTCTACTCTAAGAGCAGGTCTTTAGATTATGGAGTTTCTGAAGCAACTCTTCACCTGGTATGGTGCCAGCCTTTCACATACTTCTGGGGGATTACCTTGTTTCATGTCAACTTAGATCCTAGGCCAGCTATTGTTGAAGACAGTATTAATTTTTCCATTGCTGGAAGTGCTCAGAGCAAAGCACCTTCTCTTCAAGAATTAAATTTCTCCCTAGTATGATGTCCTCCCTTGGGAGTGACAAAATGAACCAGGTGAACCTCAGTATGAGAGCAGGCCATTAAATCTCTCCAGAAGAGAATCCTTAGAAAGGTGTCATAGGGGGATATAATACTTTATTACAATTAATTTTATGTGTAATAAAAGGGTACAGTTCTGCATTTGCTCGCAATATGGCAAATGAGTGAGTGAGGAAGATTGTGAATCATGGCAAAGAACTGTTTTCTAATCTGGGAGCCATATGCTACATGAGACGTGAGTGCTCTGGGCAACCAGAGACATGCACAGAGGGTAAATCATACGGCCCGTGAACATGAGTAACTGGTACTGCCTTTGCTCTCTCTCTAGGTCTAGTGTCCTTAAATAAGGAAGTCCTCCAAGATACAAGGAGAGAAATAATGTTTTTATTGAAATTCCACAGATATTTTTATTTCTTCCAATATATTTTAAAACTACCTTGCATGCAAAACTGATGGATGTTCCCCCATACAAATAAGAGTTGAGAGCCACATATATACACATTGCTGGGTGGTGTGTTATAAGCTCTTTGAGACCTTGATTGCCTCAGAACTACTAATCTCCCTGGTGCTGGCAAAAGTGGTATGTGAGACTTTTTGGAGTACTAAGCTGCAATTAGAGACCATTGCAGTTAGAGCAGGAAAGGATGCTTGAGGACATTCCTCGTGAAAATCATGGAATAGTTAGGGTTGGAAGGGACCTTTAAGGGTCATGTAGTGCAAACCCCCTTCAGTGAGTAGGGATATCTTCAACTAAATCAGGTTTCTTAGAGCCCCACCCAGCCTGACCTTGCCTGTTTCCTGGGATGGGACATCCAGCCCCTCTCTGGGCGACCTGTGCCAGTGTTTCACCACCCTCATAGTAAAAAATTTCTTCCTTATATCTAGTCTAAATCTATCCACGTTTAGTTTAAAGCCTTTACTCCTTGACCTGTCACAACAAGTCATGCTGAAAAATTTGTTCCCAGCTTTCTCATAGGCCCCCTTTAAGCACTGACAGGCTGCAATTAGGTCTCCCCAAAGCCTTCTCTTCTCAAGACTGAACAGCCCCAATTCTCTAAGCCGTTCCTTATAGGAGAAGTCTTCCAGGCGTATGATCATTCCACAGTCATTCATGAGGAAGAATCACATACCTTATTCTGCATAAAACAAAGAAATAAATAGCAGTGATAGACTTTATAACTACTTCAGCACCCTCCCCCAGCATTCTCTGCTCAGCCAATTTCAGCCATCTAAAGATGGAAGCAGCTAACCTACAGTACTGCATTTGTCCCAAGATGTCTATTTCCAAAGGAATTAACAAATAGGAAATGTATAAGTTCAATGAAGACTCTTTCATGCAT
The DNA here is from genome assembly GCA_013399875.1 of Gymnorhina tibicen. NCBI lineage: Eukaryota > Metazoa > Chordata > Aves > Passeriformes > Artamidae > Gymnorhina > Gymnorhina tibicen. The sequence continues at coordinate 1,281,703 of VXAZ01008620.1, read as the reverse complement.
CATTTCTCTGTGTGCCTGCATCCACACACAGGATTCATAGTAGCCACCTGGAACAGAGCCAAATGCAAACCTTCTGGGCAAATCCAGATTTGCATCCTGCTCTCTCTGTAGTGCAGTAATGCTTAGATACCCTCTGATTTGTCAAGGGTTATGCTGTGGTCTGTGAGTATTGTGTCATCCTCACAGTTTGGCTCTGGAACCTAATTTCCCAGCAGTTAGGATTTGGTTCAGTGGTAGGACCAGGATTTGGTTCAAGTTTCCTCTGCTAAATTGGCAAAAATTCTTTTTCCTGTTACTGGGCTGCTTTACTTGTTTCATTAAACAGAGGAAAAGTTAATCATGATTTGAGAGTATATCCTATAAGAGATTTATGATTTTTTAAAAATAACAGTTTACATTTTTTATTTCTGTTGTTTTTTGCTCATAGTTTTGGTTTGAGTATGTGGCTATGATTGGTTACTATACTTAATTCCAGTAAGTTTATCCTGATGGATAGAAGTCTTCATATGTTTTCATTCTACAATTTGGATGAACCTCACTTCTTGAATCAGATTTATGAAACTAATACCTGTCAAAAAATTTGTTGTCTTAGAATGTTTTGCAACACTGAATTGAAATTCTATTTCATCAAATACTCTTGCCAACAAATTTATTTTCTAAAGTAAGAAAGTTGGTCAAGTAAGAAAATACATGAGAGACAAGTGTTCAAGTCTTGTTTGACAAGGAATACAAGAAGTTTATTTATGGTATTTTATTGTATTCCCCATTTCTAGAAATCAGATGTGTGTAGATGACCAGCTGCATAGAGGAACTACAGAGATGAAGGGCAACACAGTCATCAGATTATTTGAAAATGACCATGTGTAATTATCCAAACAAATTATTGTTTCCCCAAAATTTTACTGTCAACATGAAATAAGTAATTAGTTCTAATTTTAAGAAACTATTTTTCTTTTTTTTTTTTTTTTAATGATTCTTCAATCTTCAGAAAAAAAGTATTTTAAAGAGTTGGAAGATTTGTGGTAATAATTTTTGGAACTTTTCAGATTAAACAAGCCCAAAAAAAATGACAAACAGAACACTTCCATTTGATCAAAAGTAGATAATGACCTTCAGAGCAAGTTCTGCATCTCTTACTATGAATTAGCACTAGTGTTGTTTATTAGAGTATTGTACACAGTTGGAAAAACAACAAATACTTTGACATTTATGTTTTTATGTTTTTTCTATATTATAGAAAGAATCAGGTTGACTGGAATGATGTAGTGTTGACAAGTTTTCACTGGGATAAAAAAAAGAAGGAAAACTTGTAGTGCAAACTATGTTCTTCTGTATTTTTGCCATACTGAAATTTTAGGAAAAAAAAACCAAAACAGTTCTACTAAGGTTCTAATGTAAAAAATCTACAAGCATGTCTTCTAAACAGGGATGTAATGCAGTGAGCTTCCATGTCAGAGTAGATATTTCAGTGTTTAGTGGCACCACTACAAGGTGCTTCAGTGTTTAATACCTGAAATACTTGATGTGCAAAGCTGATTTTACTGTTGAAACCACTGCAAACAGCTTCTGAAAATGGAAATTTGTCTAAGATGTAGCGATAAAGGACAGCAACCAGCAAATAACATTTTAAAGACGGAAGTATTTGGGAAGTATTTCTAATGACAACCGGTCATTAAAACCAGGCTTGGTGTGAAAGACTGATTTTCTCCCTTTTCACTACTTTCCCAGCTTTGTGTGTCACAGTGCCAGTCTTAGGTATTCTTTCTCTTTGCTTGCAGGGTCAGCCTTTACAACATCTGATAACCTGTCCCTCAGTTCCTGGGTTTCCTCTTCAACCAGTTTCCCGGGATTTCAGCATCCACAGTCTTTGAGCGCCCTGGGTACCAGCACTGCATCCATAGCTACACCCATTCCTCATCCGATCCAAGGATCTCTGCCTCCGTACAGCCGCCTGGGAATGCCTCTTACACCCTCTGCTATAGCCAGCTCCATGCAAGGCAGCGGCCCCACCTTCCCCTCCTTCCACATGCCGAGGTACCACCATTATTTTCAGCAGGGTCCTTATGCAGCTATCCAAGGACTGCGTCACTCTTCCGCAGTGATGACACCGTTTGTATGAGCGATGTAAGACAAGAGGAACACAAGATTTTAAATGTGCAAGTTTGCTATGAAAAATACAAGGGACCTTCCTGAAAGGCCTGTGGCAGGAGTGCTGAACTCTTAACAAACCAGCTAAGAAAATGCATTGTGGATATAGATTCCTCTTTTGAGGGATCAAAAGAAGAGAGCATGCAGCTTGGAGCTGCTCACAGATCTATGTGTAACACAGCCAAAATGGATCCCAAAGTCCCCAGGATCTTTGGTCGCGTGCAGCTTGTTCCAAAGGTGCATTATGCCTAGCAGAAAGAGATTATCTTTAAGCAGCAATGTACAAACTAATTGTCTATAGGTCTTTTTTCATATGCTAGATGAATTCTGAAAAAGGCAATACTCTTACTCATCTTCATCTCTTCTTGTGACTGATGAGCATCTAAACAGAAAAATGTATTGCTATAACTTTGAGCATGTTTTAGGCTATCTCAGCATACATTTGCTGAAAATGGGACAAAGTGGAGAAGACCACTGTCCTTTTTAAGACTGGCTTATATTCACCAAACCCAGTATTTCTTAGCTGCTCCTATAATCAGAAAGAGAACGTTATTAACAAGTCCTTCTTTCTTTCTTTCTTTCTTTCTNGACTGGCTTATATTCACCAAACCCAGTATTTCTTAGCTGCTCCTATAATCAGAAAGAGAACGTTATTAACAAGTCTTTCTTTCTTTCTTTCTTTCTTTCTTTCTTTCTTTCTTTCACAAAACACTTATCGGTTCCAAAAAAAGAACTGTGTTACAGGACTGTAGTAGTAATAATGTATTCTGTCCTTCAGTCTAAAAGAAGTTTGTCCTATATCCGAGGAGGAGCAATTTAACTGTCGGTTAAGGTATAATGAAGAAAAATTTTGATTTGGAAAGATCTGTTACTTAGAAACCCAAGATTTCAACTTTTAAAACTGTGCTTGTTTGCTGCTGTACTTGCCACTGAAGACCTGTTTCTAGCTGCACGTGTGTACCAAGTTAACCCAGTTTCAGGCTAGATCAGTCTATAGACTCTCGGGATCAAACTACAATTAATGGACTGGTATGAGTGGCATTGGAGTATCTTTCTACTTGTTCTGATTTTCTTGGGTTTGGTCATGGCTGTTATTATACAAGCTCCTTGGCCAGGAAAATGAGGGTTGTACTACCAGTTTTTCCATGTCCCACAAGAATGGTGGAGTTTCCTTAGGAAAATATCAGTACAGAACGTCACACAAAATTTCTTTTAAATTCATGTCTGACTTTTTTTCAGTTAGTATTTGGGGTTCTCATTCAAAGCACTGTCCTCTTTTTCTAGTATGTTGCGTCTGGTACACAGGAGGCGCTATAGAGGCATAAGAAAATAATGACCTGTCTGCAGAGAGCTAGCATGAATCCTCTGTCCTGCTGGAAGCAGTACCAGTGTGACGTTGGTTTTCTGTGTGGCAAGAGCTGGGATTCCACTGTAAATAACAAGTCAACACAGAGTTTCTGTGCTGAGTTGCATCCAAGCTATAGATGATAACACAAATACTGGCCAAAAAGAACTAGCTTATATGATCTCATATATTACAGATCTCTGTAGAGCTGCAACACAAAACAGACTTATTTCCCACTATTCTCCTCTACTTTTGACCATTCTGTGTTGGTGTTGCATGGTAAAAAGCAGAGTGCAATACACTGAGTCACCTACTCCCATCTCTGCAAAGTGCAAGGCAAGGCACATGCATCCCACAGAAAAAGACCATAACTGTGTATTTTCTAGTAGCTGAATTAGAAATCTCCTCAAGCTGGCCATTTCAACCATCTTTTCAACCAAGTTATCTGCAGTATCACCCTAATTCCCCATTAATCACTGTTGGACCTGCTGATGAAAAATTACCTGGGCCAGTTTGCAACTCCTGTGCTCCGTATGTAAATAAAAAGGAACATTTATTTGCAATTTCTGGATGCAGACCTGCTACAAGGAGTTCCATAAATTAACATAACAGGCCAAGCTCTGTGGTATTTAAATGGCTCAGAATCAGACACTGAATTTGTCTTGGTGTACCCAAATATTAGATTTTGCTGTAGGCTCTCAGACGCACAGGAAAAGTGCACGTTGCAAGGTTGTGTCTGCTTATAACTAGTTTTGATATAAACCCCCTGCTTTTCAGGAAATTAGGTGATACTGATCCTAAAGGAATGTAATTCTTCAAGTACATATGACTCCACAGAAACAATAATCACAGAAGAGGTTTGGAAGAAAGTTTTCTCTTCAGTTGCTTGACTTCTGTTAGAGTTGTATGAAGACCTGAGGATGACATGCACTAAAGCCTGTGGGGAAATTCTGTTTCTTTTATCTGGTTCCTTCCGCAGCTTCATTAACTTACCTGGAGTTGCAGGGGATATGGTTAGGTTCAGAATTCAAGCCAGTAGCTTTACTGCTGATACTTCCATCAGGAAAGGCTCAAGTGAGTAGGCGACTTTTACATGACTCCAGAAACAAGTTTGAAACAGGTGGGCTGATTTAGGCATGGTCATCATGTGACATAAAGGCTGCTCATACATGACCTTCCTTCATGAAGCGAATTCAGAGAAATAAACTCTGCAATCTTTTCAGCCCTGTCCCAGTCCCTGCTCTGAGAACACCAATATTTGGCCTGCAGAAATGCCCTTGATACAGTTTCAGAGAAAATTCTCCAGGCTGTTTCTGGAGAACGAAACTGGATTTTGACAACTTCATTTACGAAAGTATTAAATGAAAGAAAAGTGCCTTCCACTACAAATTGTGATTCATATTTGAAAAAACATGGCATTTTTCATATAAAACCATGATAGAGCCAACTCCTCATCCAAATTCTCTCTGATGAATTTTGTATTATAGATGATGCAGAACTATCTGCAGAAAAATCCACAGCTTGATTTTTCCAGTCAGACCAAGTCTCTCAGTGTGCTCATCCCTCCTTGTGCTGCTCTGTGATGGTTTAATTCATTTGCAGCAGAAATCGATTGGGTTCCCCACTAATGCAGAATCACAAGCAGGTCCCAAGCAAGGGAAAGAAGGCAGTTTGTGACAGCCTTCCCCAGGAATAAGATCAATAGGTATGTCCATTCCTCACTTCCTCTTCTTTGCCCTCAAAGTCCTACCTACAAAACCTGTTGCATAGATTTGAGGTTTAAGGCATTAAGTTCATAGAGGACACAGGATGTCCAGTGAAGAAGTCTTGTCACCTTGCAGTGTTTCTGCTCCCTGTCCCTCTCACCTTCCTGTGGGCCTGGGGAAGCATGGGAGTGATTCCAGGAATAAAATTCCGGTCCAACTGAAGTCAAATGGAAATTTATTGACTGTAACGGGGACAGGATTTCATTCCACATTGTCACCTAAAAATAAAGCCTCACAGTAAGAACAGTGACTTAAATGACAGCAACAATGTAGGAGCACTACAGAAAAGATTAAAACCCAAGTACAAATCATTTTTAGCACTGAACTCACAACTGGCAGAAGATGAATGCAAATTTGTAATTAACTGGTTAAAGAGTGAAATCACTTTTGCTAAAAAAAAAAAAATTAAATTATCTCTATCACTTTGACAATAACCCAGTAATTTATTTAAGGACTTGCTGTACTGCTGTCAAAATTGTATCACTTTCAGGACAGAACATCTGTTCTTGGTAGATGGGCTAGGAATGCCAAATGTAATCTAGAATTTATATTCCAAATACAATTCACATTTTATATCCCATGAGAAGTGCTCTTCACCTTTATGAACTTTTTTCTTGGCTCAGAAAAATGGAGCTGGTTTATGTTGTTTGATTTTGGTTGGGGTTTTTTTTGGGGGGGGTGGTTTGTTTGCCTTTTTAAAGAAGAGTGGAGAAAACATGCCTGAATATGCTTTTCAAAGAGAATGATAAGATTTTCCTCGGAAGTGTTACAAGTATTTTTGTGGTTCTTTTGAATTACCATTTTATCCATAGATCGTCAACAACCTCCAGTCTTTAATCCAACAGAAGCATCCCATATATTAACAAAACCAGCTTGGATGTATTTGTCTGCATTTTCTTTCTTCTACTTTTGAAGCCCTGAGAATCTAAACATAAACCCCCCCATTTTTAATTTAGCTCTTTGGTTTGCAGCATTGCTCTGTAAGTCCTGAGGCACCGTCAAAGATAGCAAATCAATGCCACTGGGTTTCAGTCGTACTCTTCTGGGTATAAACTGAAAAACAAGCATAGTCTAAGTAGATGGAGTTCCTAATGGAAATTCTTCATGATTTCAAGGATGGTAAGTTGTATGGTAGGTAACATGCTTGGTAGTACAACCTTCAGAATGCAATTGCAGAATTTCCCACAGCTGGCTTTATCTGTGAAGGCTGGGACACTGCATGAACATGTACATGTGTAAGAAGACGTTGCCATTTACAAAGTCCAGCAAACCCTAACTGGCACCTGAAAATGAACATTTTTTAACTGAAAAACATTTGGGCTGGCAACTTGATTATACAGTACATCCTCTTTATGTGTGCATACTATAAGGAAACAGAAATATCAATGGAAATTATTGCAAAAACTTGGGATGATTTCCAAAAGTGTAAGTTAATATAAATTGTGGGAATTTACTCCTAGATAAGGGTACAAGCAACAGTGAGATCAGTGTAACACTTTTGGCTTCTTGTCTTGAGGAAGTTGTGGCCACAGTGTGTATGCTCCTCATCTGCAGGGGGATGACATTCACTCACTGCAAGATTAAGTTTGGTTTTAGTGAGACTTTGTTCTCACCATTGTTTACAGAGCATTTTCTGCTGCAGGAGATGTGGTTTCTTCACTAACCACCTACTTGCTGGCCAGAGGATTTATGTATTACTCTATAATCAAATGTCCTTGCATATAATCTCTAGATTATCAAATGACAACTTCCTTTTCTTTATTTTATCTTTTTAAGAGAAAACTAAGCAGTGAATTAAATAAGCTCTGAAATAACTTTTTATGATAGTTTAAGGACAAAAAATACAGTTTCCTGTATTTTACCTTTAGCACATTTAAACAATCTTTTTTTTTTTTTTTAATTGTACCTTCAGAAACATGAGGAAAGATTTGGTTTAAAAATAAGGAAGGTAAAAAACTGGATGTAACCTCTTTAACAGAATGTACCACAGTTCTTCTGTTTGCTGTGTTGACTTTGTTGTTTATAATGCATTGCGTGAGCACATTCACCATGTACTGAAGTGTGTGTTTGTGTGTATGGGGTGGGGGTAGAGGGAAATCTTTTTATGGAAAAAAAAGTTGTGAACATAAACTATGAAGCAACATCTAATGAGAAGTTTCTTTTTAAGTGCAATATATTTATTTCTGCTAGAAATATAATATCAACATTATGTAATATTTGAAGCATTAAATGTTATTTGTAAACAGCTTAAAATTATATATATATCACAAAAACTGTACAGAAGTGCAAATGTGTGGATATTCAGTTTCTTTCATTAAAATATTGCGTGTTTTGATATATCATTCTTATTTAGCCAAATCTTTCTGCTTCTGTTTTTTTTCCTCTAACCAAGTTGCTGAGGGCAGTGGAACCAGTCACAGATGTTTCTGAGAGTACACAAAATTCGTTAGGGCTGCTCATCTACAAAAGGTGGTCTAAGTCTTGGATTCATATGGGGTGATAGTTGTACTGTAGTTAAACACAATTGTAGTTTGCATGGAGTTACACAAATTGGTTTTTTTTTCAAAATGCTTTGCAATCATATTCATAAAAATTGCTGGGTTTGCCATCAGAACCCAAATAAATGGCTGAAATATGGGGTTCTCAGGGTCCCCAAGATAGTAAATACAGACCTACGAAATACGGTATAAGAAGAGAACAGAATTAGGGCTGTTAAGCCAGGAGAAGTGAAGAATGTAAAGAAGTGAGGAATAAATTCCTTTCCATAACTGCTGCAGGCTTTTTATTTAATAGGATTTTATTTCAATTATAATAGCATATATTAAAGCAAGAGAGAGTTACCTGAGACTCTATCTAAGGTATTCAAAGAGGAAGGATAGTGAAGCACAGTACAGGATTACCCAGAGAATATAAGGAGCAATACCTATCATTCAAGGTCTTTTAGAACACGCTGAACATGCACTAATCAAGAATGATGTGATTAAAGCTAATCTTGCCTTAGGATAATCAAATGATCTCTTGAGGTGCTTACAAGCTTCCTGTGAGAGCCATCCCTTAAAGCAGCTTCTGACAAAATTCTCGTATTTCTCCGAAAGTTTTTGTTGTGCACCTGTAGTTTATCTTGTCTTCAAATTGAGATCAGCTGCTGGGTCTTTTGCAACTAGGTCACAAGATCCCTGGTTTGCAAAGGAGCTCAGTGGGATAGAAGAGCTGTGAGATCCCAAGGAATGGTAGCAGCAGCATTGTCCTGGTTTGTGAATGTAAGCAAGGAGATAACAGCCTCAGGTAATTCAAATATACTTTTAACTATGCTGAGTTGCAACTATGCATTAATGTATCTCATTAACATTTGGAATATATGAAAATTAGGACAGATCGCTGACTTGGTAACTCTGTATGATGCCTTTTGTCTCTGTATTATATTTTTATGGCATCTTGGTAGCAAAACACCTGCATTCTCTCATGGATATTCAAAGCTGTGAAAGTCTTTTGCTTAACCTCAGGCTAAGGGGGCTTTCTTGATTACAAGTCACACCAAGCGTGTGCATTGGCACTTTCCTGAATCAGAACTATTGGCTGTACACTGGTTCAAGTCATAGTTATGCCAATGGTCCCAATTGAAATCGGCAGGTTTGCTTGCTTGAAGTTACATCAGTGCTTAAGCATTGCAGTGGCTCTGCAAGAGCAAAACTCCTCGTGCTTTGCAGAATCAAGACCTTTGGGAGCAAGTTGTCTGTGCAACAAACACCTCTATAATTGGAGCCTTTATTTGCTAGTGTCCAAAGAGAAACCAGGGGATTAAACAAAATGAAGATTCTGAACTGTCTCCCAGTAGGGTTACTTTGAAGAGACTGATGAGTAGCCATGATGACTGTAGGCTGCCTTGTGTTTCACATTTAGAAAACCGATTTATATCCAAATTATCTATCTTGGAGATAAGCATGCAGAAAACAAATTACTTGGAGAATACTATTTTCAAAACTTCCTGTGCAGGAGCATAATGAATGCACTGATTTAATGGTATACTTAAAATACAGAGCAATAAAAAATATTTTGAATCAAGATTGTTTCAAATACACATAAAATATTCAGATTACACACCAAGAGTTCAATATATATAAACTAACAATAATCACTAATGCTAACTCTAAAAATTAAACTGCCAGTGGTCTAATGTTCAAGATGTTTATTACTCATTGGTGTCAGGGTTGGTTGTGAGGCTCTAGCGACCTTTGCAGGCATACAGAAGCTGGTCCTTGTTCTCCGGAGAGAACAAGAGAGACCAAGAAAAACCTATGGCGATGCCTGCCAGAAAAGTTGGACAGAGAGGTTTTTTCGAAGACTAGGATAATAATTTCTCCCAATGCAGAGAGTATTAGGTATATCACCACTGTAGCATTTTTAGCTCTGTTAATATAAAATATAATTTGACAGGCAGACACATCAAAAGCCAGTATTTTTAAGGCCTTTTAGGATGGAAGATGGGTCTATTGCAGGAACTGCACTAACTAATTTGATGAATTAAAATCAAGCAACCATTCTCTACAATTTTTGCCTCTTGATTGACTTTGAATTGTTTTTATTCCCATTGTGAAGCCTTCCAAGAATATATGCAGTAATTTTGAGTGGCTTCAGGGTTTTGTGTCCTAGAGAATCTCCTGGGTTTGAGTCATGTTTTCACAAACTCCATGAGAAGAACCCCCTTCAGAGGTCTGTGTTCTCCTGTGTTTGGAGAAGGGTGGTTGCAGAAATGGTGGTGGGCTGAATGGCTGTCCTTCAGACATGCAAGGGACACTCGGCTAGCTCTTTGTTTAAATTACCAACAACTGTATAATAGCTCAAAGAGTAAGATGAATTAAAAAAGGAAAAATGCTTGCAACTTGATCTGTAATTGATGATATTTGAACAAATAACCTCCCACCAAAAGGTGGAGGTGATATAGTTCCTTGAACAGCTGTGGCTTTTCTCTATTTAGATGCTTAACTTTGGTCAGCTGTTCTGAGAGAGTCATAGAAGAAACAAAGTACATACCAAAAAATCTGTGTCTGTCACCTGTGTCACAAGTGTGTTATCTGCACATTCATATAGATTTGTCACCTCAAACCAGAATGATTTTTGTGATTTTATCTGGGTCTCTGTCTTAAGGCATCTTAAATGATGTGAAAGCAATTATATGGAACTGGAGAAGTTCATGATGTCTTTACTTCTAGTCTGCACTGTCTTCCAGTCAGCTTCTAGGGACAACACAGTTTTAAGTATAAATACTAAATCATTCAGGTATTTGGTGTCATCAGAAACCACCCTCTCTTTGAGTTCTCACAGAGGTGAAGTAAGTTATGATACTTAAACAGGTAGTCTGTGCTTAATAGGGGTCACTGAAATTGGACTGCTTTCAATTGGGGGTTTTTCTATTCAAAATCCCACATGATTTTCTGAGACAACAACTCTGTGGTCTTCACTGGTCTTCACTCTGGTGTAAAAGTCGAGTGTGGGAGAGAGCAGTTTCTGTTTATCTTAAAGACATGGTTGATACATCATCACAAATCAATTATTATTTCTTCCCGTGCTCTCTTGTGAATCGATCCCAAGGCAGCCAAAGGAGGAATAACTTTTTATCTTGATGCAAATCGTTGGCTGTAAAATTTGCGTTGATAATATCTGAACATGTACCGAGGGCTTTGGAGTGGCAGGCTTCAATTACCTTCCTTCTGAATGTCATAGCTTTCAGACTTGAGACACCAGTCATACTACTCATCTCCAATGATATTACAAATAAGTTAGTAGTACTCAGGGGATTTATCAGCCTGACTTTATTTAATCTCTCCATTTTCAGTTAACATAGTCACCTCAAACAGTGCATTTCCAGAGGATGATTAGATTGTTTCAGATGGTGAAAGACTTTGGCCTTCCTTGCTCCTTCATTTTACAATGCACTAGGAATCTTGTACATTTTTGACTGAACATATAAGAGCCCAACACTTGTGCCCCCATAATTTCCTTTACGGCTTTAAACACTTCCCAGTTGTTCTTAAATGAATTAGAATGTGTTGCAGAGCCTATCTAGCGCTTAAGACAACTTGGCATGATTTCCAGTAGTTCTGGATGGACAACTACTTGTGTTTTCAGTCACAGAAAATGTTTTCCTTCCTATATACTCGATGAGGGAAAAGACTAACAAGGAATATTATAGGCTGAGATTCCAAAGCCGTCCAAAGGTAGATGCACGGCTCCCAGTAATTTTAGCAAGAATTGTGCTTCTGAGTCCTGTTCAGAAAGTCTTTGCTATAGTGTTTGTTATTTTAAAAGGTTTATGTTTTTTTTCAGAGACCAGCCTAAACATTTTAACATTTGTTCCTGAATTATTTTAAAGCCTCCTTGCTCCATGCCATAATATCATGCCTTTGTTCTCCTGTTCTTTCAACCTTGGCCAAACTGTTAGAGAACACATGGATACTTCCTTTTTATTTGTTAACTCAATAATAAGAGAACTCATGTGAGCTGAAGAGGTTAATTTCCTTTTTTTTTTCCTTGTGGGGTTTTGGACATGTTTTCTTGTGGATCCTGTTCTTCAGAGCTTAGTTCTTTTTTTGGTTTGCAGAATAGTCTATATACTTGTCTCAAAGGCAGAGTTGCCATTCTGACAATATATGCAAAACTGAATTTTGCTCTCCAAAATTCGAGGGATGGGCTCGAGCTGTCTTGACACAAAAGAAGTCAGAACGTAAAATGACACAGAGAAGCATCAGATCAGAACACTCTTACCACCGCCAGGAAGTGGTGCCGCCCATCCTGCTCCTGAGCAGCTGCTGCCATTCCGCATGTAAAATTTCCCCAACAGCAAAAGCAAAATGCTTTCCTCTTTGGGGCTTTGGTATAGGCAGCAAAGCAGGCAGCAGGTTTGGGACTGGTTTGTTCCCACCTTGCCCACAAACATATAAACATGCAGAATATTTGATGCTGAGGAAGTGCCTCATCAGCTTGTGCCTACAGCTGCTCAAGGCTGTGGATTCCCTGAGTGATCTAAGAGCCTAGAACCTAAGATCTGCAATGCACGAGTCTCTCTCATACACACAAAAACTTATGGCTTAGAATATTTTTAACACTTGTATTATTCTGGAAATGTGAATCCGCAGTGCAGCTGTGATGAGATGGACACTTTCACCAGAATGAACACACTGGAAAATCCAGAAAGACATAAATAGCAACTGTCCGGATGCAACAGTAGAAATAAATTGGAAGCTGATCATAAGATCCAAGTGGGTATTTAGAGTTAGTGTAAATAGAAATACCAAATTAAGCAAATAACATGTAATTTTGAGATGAATTGCTCTATGTGCCAAGCATAAAACTTTGCACTGACTATGCACTGCATGATAACACGAGAATAGGGCAGACATTTTAAAACCTAAAATCACATGAGAAATTGCAAACCACAAAAAAGAATACTAAAAGTCACACATGCAGTGACCGTAAACAAAACTGCAGTATGGTTAAAGACAACTCTAGCTTAGGAAGAAGGTTCCATAACATGTAACCTGAAGGAAAACCAGATCACACATCCAAATTTCAGCTATACCAGATTCTAACTGAAAAAACGTTTAAAAAGCACCAGCGTAAGCATGCCTAAATACAGGAAATACGAATGCTTATTCTAATTTTTGTGTTAGAATACACTGCTAATTCCCTGTTTACTGCTTTGGTTCTGGAGTATGTCCACGTAAAGTAAGTTGCACAACTGTGGCTTAAACCAGTTATCCAAACACACAAAGACAACAAATGGGATGACAATAATGGATTTCTGCTTTATCTGGGATTCATGGCAAGTGCTGAACATGCATCCAGATGGAGAAACTATTCAGAGAAGACCAAAAAGACCCCAGAAAAGGAAACAGAGAACTGCGTATCATCTTCATTTAACTAATGAAAGCCATAAGAATTAATAAGTGCACCAATCTTCTGGAATAAAATTGAGAAAAGAAAGAGAGGTCTGCAAAATTTCCCCCACCATTGAATATGACATAAATAATTTTAAAATTAACAATGACTTCATTTTTGTTTCTCTCCACACTTCACTGATGTTGAATTAACCAATGCCTTGAAATAGATTTCTCCATGTGAAGCCACTTTGAAAATTAGCTTTTGAATGAAACATTTTAAGTTAGTGAAGTAATCACAAGTTTAAAAAAAAAAAAGCAAGTCTTTGCAAAAATCTTACGTGATGGTCTGATCTTTTGCTAGGAAAGAGAGCAATGATTCCTAAACATGAAAAAGTTCAGGCATAAACCTGATTTTGTAGGTACTGTGCATCTCTGTGATGGAAAGGAACATAGCAGGGAGCTTGTTCATTTAACACAAGTGTGGTTTCAGCTGTTTTAACTGGATTTCCTTATTTATATATACCAGGCATTATAAACTAGTTGTTCTTGCTCCACCCAGACCCGCATGTATCAGATATCCACATGTAGTGCTATAAGGTATAAGACTACTTTTAAATTTTAATATGGGATGGCTGCATTCCCCATAATCTAATTTTAAGACTAAAACATTTCAATTCAGCATTAGGGAAACCAACCTTTTTCTCTCCAAGGGATCCTCTGATTTTTCTTTTGTGATTTTACTGTGAATTTTCTGTTGTTTCACCTTGTGTTTTTATTAAAAGCATGGACATGAGAAACAATTTCATGAGAACCCCACCTTCTATTAAAAAGAAAGAAGGCAAGAGGAAACTAAGGTAGAATAAATCTGTTTCAAAATTCAGGATACTAATAAATAAACTACCTTATAATTCTTGTTTGAACACTCTAATTTTTCTTTCTTTTCTTTTTTTTTAATGTTTGGGGCTGGAAACAGAGTAATTTTTGCTGTTATTGCTATGTCAGCAAATAAGTTTATTTCTAATATAATTTATTCCAGTTACATAACCAAAATAAACAGTAATGGCAAAGTGACTTTTCCCTGTTGCTCTTTACACAGCCCTTAGGACTCTAAAAAAATGGGCTTGTGGATGGTTTTTGGTTGGCTGATGAACTGGAAAAATAGGGGAAAATGAATTCAGAATTAAATGATAATGCAAAAATCAAATTTGGAGGAGTATAAAGGGCTGATTTAAATGAAGAACAAGAAGACACATGCATTTTGGGTAAATACACAATGTCATATTCACTGAAAATATTTGACTGTGTCCTCAGGTTAATCACCACTCTTCGTGAACTTACTAATTTACATCAGTTTCAACTGAAATACTAAAAAACTTTATTACCTATCAAATAACTTTTTATTTTCAACTTCTGATATCGTTTCCTCTTTTTATTTCCAGCTGAAAATCATTTGGTCTGAATTAGAAACTCATTTCCGCTTCCAGGAACCAGATCTTTCTTTTGACAAATCCACTTATCACTGAACTTCTTGGCCATATGGGGTCCTAAGACACTCCTTCATGTGACTATCTAATCTTTACTGTATTATACACCGCCACTCCATCATAGTTTTTATTGTTAGATAAAAAAAAAAAAGGTGCAAACAAAAAAACCCCCCATCCCAAGAGAAAACTCCACCTTATGTAAAATTGCAATCCTGACCACTGTAAAGGCTGAGACAATACATGTTCTCACACCTTCTTCTGTAGCTTGGATGCTGTGATAGCTTTAGACCTTTTTGCACGTGCAAGATCAGAGCTTTGAGGGCCGCTTGATCTCGCACTGTGAAGTGCTGGTTCTGCCGAAGCATGGAGGTGACGCAGCGCTGCCTTTTCCCACCAGCCTCGTTTCACAGGTAGGGACGTGGTTCCCCTTCGGGTGCTCTGCTTGTGGCCAGCAGCTTGCACTGCTCTGTGCCTCAAGGCTCCTTCTCTGCCGTGCTTCGGAGCTTTGCGGCTGATGGCCGCGCTGATGTTCACGCGTACGAGCACACAATTCCTGGCCCAGCTGACCCCTCGCAGCACAACCTTGCCGTGAAACCTCAAAGCTCAGGGAAATGCTTCCAGCTCAGGTGACACCATCGGGGAACTTTTCTCAGGGAGTAACTCACCGCAAAGGCCACGGCAGGAGAGGACGGCGCGGGCTGCGCTAAATGGAGGGCAGTCGCCTTCATGATTTCTTGTCAGGCATCAGTGAGTTTCTCACCTGCGCCCAACACTCAGCCTACCCTGAAGGATACGTAGACACAGGAGCTTTTCTGTTTGTTTGTTCCTAATTGAAGACTAATGCTCTCCGCGTTATACAACTGCGAGGCAGATGCCACCCGGGCGAGCCGCACGCCCCTGCCCGCGGCGGGGAACGCGGCCGNGGCCCCGGCTGCCGCTGCCCTGGCACGGGGAGCCCGCGGGCTCGGCATCTCTGGGAGAAGGCAGGCGGGAGAGTCAACAGAGAGAGGGAAAAATCACAAGGAGGAAAAAGAGGGATTTGCATGCGCAGTATTTTCCATGCGCCCCACATGCCACCTCTGGTATTGCCTAAATTCTCGCTGGCCCCCCTCCTCTCACCTCAAGCCCCAGTAACACAGCAGTAACTCAATCCTTTCCCCTGGATCCTCTTCTGCCGCTGCTGCACAATTTCACTTTACTGCCTCGGACGTTTTTCAGGCAGCGATATCCCTTTTTTTCCCCCCATACACAATATGTAACACAGTCTGCCTCGTGTACGTTTTCCCAGATTTTATACCAGATCCTCAGGTGCAAAATCCACATGGTGAATGAAAGCGTGCTGGCCTGCATTGGAGATCTATTTATGTTTCTTAAGTTGATTAGGCTTTTCTCTGGTTTGTTTTTATCTCAGTAGTTTTGTTTGTTTGTTTTCAACTTACTGATTGGATGGCATCCAGGCAGTCATAAATGTCTCTCTGGATTATGGATGGTAAGATAGAATTTTTTTTACTCTCTTATTTTCAGCAAATATTACTGTTGTCTGCAATAAATGAACCTGAACAAGAGAAGAGAATAAGCTTGTATCCACATGCACTACTTCTAATTTCTTCCAGATAGACAAAACAAGTATATTGCTCTGTATCTTAACAAAGAAGTAATCTTTAAATACTTTTGGAACATGCACTCAACACCATACCAGGCAGAAAACACACAGCCTGATTTTCATTCACACAAAAGCCAATTTATAAAGCTCAGGAAGCCTTGCAAGGATTAAAGCAGATGTCTGCACCCACTTAGAGCTTTCTTTCCACACCAGAGTTGTGTAACTGAATAGTTGTTCAGTTGTTCAGCTGCTGCTGAACCGGGTAAGTGTGCCACACCTAACACCTTACTCAGGGCAAAACTATGTAGATTGTAAGTTTGCATAAAGATGCATGTATTTTCTCCTGTGGCAATCATTTTCATAGGTTTGCAGCCCTTCAAGTCTCAGAAAGCACGCTGACGGTCTCAACATTTTGTGCCATTTTCCTTCCACTGATTTTGTTGCTCTAAATTGTTATTAATACAGAAGCCATCCAATTACAAAGCCACTATTACACCAATTACACCCCACTATTCTACAGTGTAACGTTGAATTAAGTTGAAACTGGCTAAATAGTAAAAAATCATTTGATATGATTAGACAAATTCATATATGCATATGCAGACACCTTTTTTTTTCTAGGAAACTGAGTAAAAATCATGAGCTTAAGGACTTACTTTCCTCTTTAATCTTCATGATTTTGGATTTCATATTCAAGTGGACACAATGAAAGAAATGGAATCACATACTGAAAAGGATGAATACAGTCTCTGCAAAAGGATCAGGTTGTATCAGCTGAACTCCCTAGTGAAATAGGAATAACTTTCTTTTAATGGAAATGCTGAAGTCCAAAGCATGTGTCTGCCATAGTCCTGACATCTCTGAGGAGTAAAGACATATGACTGGTCTTGAGTTTGAATTCCTCCTTCTTCTTCCAAGCCACATTTGGAGACCTTTTAAGAAACAGGAGGACTAAACCCCAGAAAAAAATATTCTAATTCCTTTAGTGCTAAAATTACAAGGACCGTAAGACAAGGACAAGGCAACTCAGAAGAGTAGAGCAGAGATAGGACAGAAACCTGACAGTGTTTATTAAGGTAAAGCTCACTACAGGAGAAATGTGAGAAAAACTTGGAAGGTACAGTTGCAATCTTTCTTTTTGCAAGGTGGGTGAGAACTTCTTTGCCTTCTTTATCTTTCCTTTTCTTCTTGCACAAGGGGTGCAGTTGTTCTTGTATGTTCTTCTGTGGAGTTTAACAAGGGCAAGTGCTGGATTCTGCCTGGGACAGGGTAACCCTGGTTGTATGCACAGACTGGGGAATGAGAGGCTGGAGAGCAGCAACGCAAAAAGGGACCTGGGGGTCCTGGTCAGTGGCAAGTTGAACATGAGTCAGCAGTGCCCTGGCAGCCAGGAGGGCCACCTGTGTCCTGGGGGGCATCAGGCACAGCATCGACAGCCGGGCAAGGGAGGGGATTGTCCCACTCTGCTCTGCACTGAGGCAGCCTCACCTCAAGTGCTGGGGGCAGTTTGGGGCACCGCAATATATATAAAAAAAAAAACTATTAAGCTGTTAGAGAACATCCAAAGGAGGGCCATGAGGATGGTGAAGGGTCTGGAAGGGAAGCCATATGGGGAGTGGCTGAGGCCTCTTGGTCTGTTCAGTCTGGAGGGGAGGAGACTAAGGAGAGATCTCATTGCAATCTGCAACCTCCTCGTGAGGGGAAGAGGAGGGGCAGGCACTGCTCTCCTCACTTTCACGACCAGTGACAGAACTTGAGGAAACATCATGAGGCTGAGATGGGAGGTTTAGGTTGGATATCAGGAAAAGGCTTTTCACCCAGAGGTTGGTTGGGCACTGGAACAGGCCCCCCAGGGAAGTGGTCACAGCACCAAGCCTCGTCTGACTTCAAGAAGTGTGTGGACAATACTCTCAGGCACACGGTGTGATTCTTAGGGTGTCCTGTGCAGGGCCAGGAGTTGGACTCGATGATCCTGATGAGGCCCTTCCAACTCAGCATTTTCTGTCATTCTGTGATTCTAATTCAGATAGTAGTGACAATGAGGAGGGAGGACCAGAAACAGGCTCTTCACAAGACCTTTGGGACTTATATGTGGAAATCTTGAGGAGGAAGAAACCTTGAGTCAATTCAAAAGAAGACAGCAGCAAAAGTCCATCACACAAGAGACAGACAGAGCCACTCTTGAATGTGGGCAATACAGTGGATATTATTCCATGAGAAAGCAACATTTATTTTATCCAGGGGTAGAAAAGGTACATACAATGATGCCTTCTCAATCTCTTGAATTACATGAGAAATTTAGTCATGGCTGACTGGCTTTTACATGTCCTTGGGAGTGTTTTGGGGTCTCTGACCTACCATAAGCAGCAGGTCAGGGGATTCAGGTTCCCGGGCCAAGATTCACGCCAGCACTTAGGTATTTTTTTCCTACCCATAGCACTCCTTTAAAAACATATGAAACACTGAAAAACACAGAATCTTTGTTGGAGTTATTAGGCCTGTCTTGCGCTTGCACATTTAAGGTTATTTTCTAACACGACTTTTCTTTCCTCTTTCCTTCTTTTTCCTCTGACTTTTCATTTTCTTCCTAATTTATTGCCTTCTCCTCTTCATTCTCATCCCACATACACATCCCCTATTCTCAGTGCTACTAATCAACAATTGTCACAGGTCTCTTCCTTCCTTTTATCACCTTATTTTAGACCATCCACTGTACTTACAAAGTAGATCTATGGCAGCCCCATTAGTAAAACCTTTGTGCTTTAAGACCCGAGCTAGTTTTCCTCTGCAAACTCAGTGTTACTTCTTCCTTCTTCTTTTCTTCTTCTGCTCTCCCACCTTGAAAGAAAGGCCCAAGCAAATATTACAGGTTTGTCCCTGCTCTTCTGCTTCCAGAGCTCTCTTTTCTTGTTTGTTTTTTATTTTTTTTTTCAGGTATTGGCAAAATTTGAAGGTGTTGCCAATATATTTCATTGTAGAAGACTGATAATCTCCAAGTTACACAGAGCCTTTATGATAAACAACATGGCATCTCAGGGTAAAAGTAGCATTTTCCTCAGTATATTAGGAGCTGGGTGGTCTCCAGCTCAAAGCTGGGTCAGGGGATTCTTGGGATGATTTTTTTTCATAAATATTCACTGAGGGATTAGCCGGTATATAATAATAATAGGTAGGGCAGGAAGGGGACTTCAGAGATCATCTCCTTGACTCAAGCCAAGATCAGTTTATAATTAAACCACCTCTGGAAGATGTTTATCTTATTTGTTTTTAAGAGGCCCCAGCAATGGAGACTCCACAGGTCCTTTAAAGATTCTGATGCTTAACTATTCTTTCTTTAGAAATTGGCCCTAATATCTAACTTGACCCAGACAGAAATTTTAGCCCTTCACTCTTTATCCCATGATTCTGTCACTTCTCGTAGCAACCTTTTGCCTAATTGAAAACTGATACTACATTCCCTCTGATTATGCTTCTCCAGGCTACTTTTTGCATCTTCCTCCTGTAGACTTCAAGGGTGTTTTCTGCTGTGCGTATGCGCTTGGTGGAGGGGGAAATCTGCTTTGCAACTACCATGGCTGATGTAAAATAAGAATGACAGTAAGGGATAAAGGAGATTAGGAAAATACCTTTTCAGTGGCTCTACATCTTTCCTGAAGTGCAGTGTTCACTGTCGGACACATTCCTTCAACTGAGATCTCCCCAGTACTAACTAAAGTTAATAGATGACTGCAAAGTAAGACTGTCATCATCTATTTTGTATTCTTTGTTCTGCAGTTTTTCTAATAATGGTGGCAATAAGGCTTATAATGACAGCTGAAATGTGGAGGTTCCATGCTGCCTGCAAAATGGAATTCCATATATGGTGTGCTAACATGAAATTACTTTAAACCTGGTACAGGCAGTTTGTGAGTTGTTAGTGGGCATTGAAGCTCTTCCTGTTTGAAAGGCAGATAGAATTTTTCCAAGTACTGCCTCAACAGATCAGAAAGATTTCTCTAAAGAGAAACTATCTTTTAAAACTTTATCACGTTTTTCTGACAGTCGTTCTGCATTCTGCTCATTGACATCCTTTTCTCCTTCTATTAAGTGGCAATTTTAAAAGCATCCTTTCCATGAAGTATTTCTCCAGCAAAACCCAGGATTGCTGGTGGGCCACAGTTTCCTTGCAGTGCAGCCCTGGGACTCCTTGTGGAACCACAGCTCTACTCAGTGAAATTCTCTGTGACTTTATGACATGACAGCTGCATGGGAGAAATGGCTGAAGACAGGTCTGTTTTTTGAAATATGCTTTCCATGCCCAGCAGTGCAGTTTGATTTTTAGTATTTTATAGATGCTTTTTATATATACATGCATGCAAACACATATACTTGTATGTGCACACTTGAAAGTGCACTGTTTAGTGAATTCTCCCCATTTTGCTGTGGGGCTAGCAGGAGAAAATGAATGCCATCTTATATTCAGGCTTCAGTCCATCATCAATATATACCTTGATATATATCATCAATGTAATCTCTCCGGAAGGGAAATCCTCTGAACTCCTACGTGTCATGCCACGGGGAACCATGCTACAAGATCCCCTACCGGGAAACAAGTCGTAGCACATTGAGGAACTGGAGCGGCTGCACCTGCCTTGTGAAACAGTAAGTCAGATGCTGCTGTCTGAGCATAATGAGTTGTTCTGTCAAACTAAAAAGAAATTGAGAATATGAAACAAACAGTATATTTTAGAAGGAGTTTTCCCCCTCCCCTCACATAAGCTCTTCAGTGCTACCAGCTGCATGCTTCTTGAGAAGTGGTGAGGCTAGGGATTTTTGTTGCCTATAGATACTTCTTTCAACTGGAATTGGTTTTGGTAACATCAAAAGTAAGTAGGATTTTCTAATGCTAGGGATGGAGTGGGCAGAGCAGCCCATGCCTTGTGTAAAGGTGAATGGGGCTTTCGGGGTGAGAAAGGCAGTGTCACCAAGGGTCTGTGGTTACTTGTGAGCAGTGGTTGGTGTGAGGGCTCTCTCACAGGACAGTCCGCGGTGCTCCAGGCGACTCTCACCGGGAAGTGAAACTACCTACAGTGCCACACACCACTCACGGAGAGAGAGAGTGAAGGCAAACACAAACAGAAGAGGAGTTTGTAAGGAACACCTCTGTATGTAACAGGTAATTTGTATCTGCAGAGCTGGAATGACCACCTGGAGCAATACAAATCTGTGGCAGAGGTATTTATAATTTGTACTTGAAACACAGGCCTGATTCTTTGTACTTTGCATGCATGTCAAAGTGCTTCCTTATGTAGACTTGCTCAACATTTACAAGTCAGGTGTGATTGAAGCTCTGCATAGATCAGTGGCTTAATTTAAATTATCAGCAACTCTGACAAAGCAGCATTAGAGTCAGCAAGAAATGACAATGGCCTGACCAATCTGTTTTCTTTTCAATCAATCAAACAACCGCAGACTTGGCCTACAAGTCTAGATGAAAGAGTATATTGAAACACAAATGAATGTGTTATTTCACATGCTGTTGTTTTTCATTATGATGATGCAGCAGTAAAGAGGATGCCTCGGACAGTAGAGGGCACTGTGACCTCAAAAATAAGCTTCAAACTGGGCTATAGTTGCGCCTTTTTGTGAGCACAGCTGATCAGACACAGACAAATGCCCTGTTCCAACCGAAAAAGAGCTCTGTTTGTTTCACAGCAGCTCAAGAGATTAGAGAAGTAATGTCAGAAAGCAAGGAGGGGTCGGACTTATAGAAAGTGGAAAGGCATGATCACTACAAATTTCCACATGAACAAATTGTAAAAAAAAGGGATGAATTCCACCAAGTTGCTTGACACTATGGCACATCTTAATGTTTTGTGAACACAGTCTTTAAAGCCTGAGTTGGGTGCTATTCTTAACGAAGTTTAAGAATGTATAATGAAGTATTTAGGATCATGTTCTGAGACAGATTGTCAAAAAGTTGAAAAGGTGAGGAAGGAGATGAGAAGATGCAACTGCTGTTTTTAGTCACCAACAGGGACTCCATGTACCATTTTCAAAACTTTTCTGTGTAAAAATTGTATCACATTTTTAGCTTTTTATGGGTGTAAATTAAAGGGTTTGTAGCCCCAGTATCTTTTCTTCCTCCTCTTTATGAGGTATCTAGCAAAAAGACCAGATTTACCAAGAGAGGATGCCCTGCAGCCCTCAAAGTGACTGTTAGTCACTTCAGTTTGTTATAAAGAATTCAGCCTTTCTCAGTCATATACAGGAAGCAAACAGCATCCCAAGCCTTTGTTTGTCATTTAAGGGGTGTTTGATGTGCAGGCTTATCTGGCCTTCATTCTTGTCTGCTATGTTGCTTAGTTTGCCAGAGGTACTTTCTATCACTCTTAATGTGCCTCTTCTCTACCTTCAGTAACCAGGGCAGCAAAGCACATTCTGGATAACCCACCAAAATGAAAATCAGGTTAAGCAAAGTATGAAACAGAAATAAACTTGCTACCATCTGAACAGGTGAGCTTAGACTCTGCTGCTGTTTCTGATACAGCTGTTTGTATTTCGAAGTGGTCCACAAGCTTCTCTTGCCAAAACAGATTCGCCAGTAAAACTCCGCCAATGTAGATACACTGACTTCAATGTGGCAACATATTTCAAGAGCCCTACCGTTTCTCATATCTGGCTGCTGTGCCAATTGTTCACTGAAAAGCTATTCTGTGAGCACTTCCGTATCATTGCTTTTCTCCTGTTTCTGTTCTAGGTCCATTTCTGGCCTTCCTGTGTTTCCACCCTAAGTGGTGTCTGTATTCTCAGTCTCACACAGGGAAGCATCTGCCATGAAATATAGTAGTAGCTCAGCCCATGTTCATATGGTCCTGTTCTGTTGTTATCACTTAGCTTCTGGTTGTCGCTGCAAGCTGTTTCCTCCGTGTTCTCTGATGCATCTTTTGGCAGCTGCTACTTAAGAGACACACCAGATAAACACTGACACCATAAAAAATTAAGTAAAACCACCGTGGCTAGTAAATCAGGTTAGGGGAAGCCGGATCCATCACTTCTGCTTGTAAATATTGAGTTCTGTGGTCCTCGGATAACTTACTCTATAATTTGCTCCTCCAAATAGAAGCATAATGAGATGCAGTTGCTGTGGCTGTGAATCATGGCATCTATGCCAAATTAGCATGACTACTCACAGTGGCCAAATGCCACGCAATGAGTACGTGGCGTGTACAGCAAGAGATCTTCATTTTGAAACCTGTAAGGAGATTATGTCATGCAGAGGAGTTAAAAGTCCTCAGAACAGTGAAGAATTACAGAAACATTCCAGGCCTCAGCCGGGAGGAGATGATCACACGCCATGCCTAGGAAGGGGCATTGCCAAATCTCCCCAGTCAGCTGCTCAACAGGGCAAATGAATGCCTGTGCTGCTTTCATCATTCTGTCTGCAGCAAGGAAAGAACGGTAACTGTAAATATGTTAGAACTACCTAAGAGGTTCCCAGTGTAGCCTGAATTTCTTTCCTGAAGTCATAGTATTTAGCATTCCTTTTTTTTTTAACTATTTTTTTTTTCAGAGCTGCAGGGAAGCACTTAAGTAAGCATGAATATAAAGTACTGGAAACTGAAAGTGAAGAAATAAGAAAAATTCTGGTGGAGACTAATTAGGTTTTCTGAGTCACTAATGTTCTTCAGTGTTATTCTGGCAGCAGGAAGCTTGAGACTTATAATCAACATTATAAAAACAAAGGAAGTAATTTCTGTGTTGAAGATTGAAGGGCTTTCAGGAGCTCTCATTCAAAATACGTGATTTTTTGTTTCTTTTGTTGTTGTTGTTGCCAGGGTAGGCAAGCTAGGTAAATTGTTCTTATTTGTTTCTAGTAGGAACAAGTTTTTGCTTGTATGAGCAGTTAGCCATACAGACATAGATAATCCAGTTCTACAGAGGTTTTTTTTATATATAAAAGTTAAAATGCAACTGCAACTTTAAGAGAAGATACATATAAGCAGACATGTGCAAGTAGAGATCAGATTACTAACCTACCAGGAGCATACTTTCCCCTCCTCAGAATACAGGTGTAGTGTATGTTTAAAGGGTTAGCTCAAGGGGGAATATTTGTATCCTGCAGAAAGTCCCACAAAGCTGTTAAACAGGACAAGGTACACACTATAATAGTTTGCCACTGCATTCTGCTGTTTTGTTTTTCCCTGGCAAATTCCTCCATGTACAAACTCCAAGGGCAATCCCGCATCTTTACTTCTGCCTTACGAGACTCCTTTGCCTTCTGCACTCATATTCAGCCTAGCCTTCACAAGAAGGGGTCCCAACTATTTCTGTTTTCATAAAGATCTTTCTGTAAGTAAGAATTTGTCTGCTCTGTGACTGAAGCTCAAGTAGTATAAATAATGAGTTAAGTCAGATATGTCCATATGGCGTGGAGCTCAAAACGCTCTAACGTCCCGGTTAGTTACCCGAGGCTCTGAGCTCCACATTGCTGCAGCTCTCTTGCTGTCAGCCCTCAAAATGGCTCATTTAATGCTAGGTTGAGTACATCTAACCATGCAGCAGTCACACAATTGTTTTCTGAAGAGACATACTTTCTAGAACATGCCTTCATTGCATGCTAACCTTGGATTAAATGAACCAAGGAAAGGGAGCCTGAAGTTCCCTAACTTGCTACAATGCAGTCCTGCTATTATTAAGTCTGCTGCTGAACGTGTGAAAGTGTGGGGGATCAACACAAACTTCACAGAAGCAAAGCCCTGTGGTAGGTGGAAACGGCAGCCTTCTCACAAAATCTGCAGAATGTGCTCTGAGGCAGTGCCACCAGAACAAAGCAGAGCAGTAGAAGAAACATCATTACAGACTGAAAAAAGGAATCTCTACAGGCACCCTTATTCAGATCACCTTGAAGGTGACCGAAGAGAGACGGGGGTTGGTATTGGTAATAAACTAGAAAGTGAAGGTCTCACTTGAGGCAAGAGAAACAGAGAGAACTGGTGTCAAGAAACAATACAGAAGATGAGAATGTGGTGGGGGGGCGGGGAGGAAAGCAAGCTCTGGACTGCTCAGTAATGAGGTGTGCCCGTCCGGCATCCTGAGGAATGAATACTGTTAGAGAATATAAAGGAACTGCCAAGGACAGTGTGCTTCCCTTGCAGGGGCTTATTCCTGAGGACTGTGAATTATTTCCATTGACAGTGTGCCACAACCACTATCCAGCTGAGATTGCTGGTATCTGTCAGAGTGATTTGGAAATAAGAAGAGACAGTCCAGTGATCATAGAAAATGAGTGAGCAAAGAGATAGAGAAGACCTAGCAGAAACAGAAATGTCGTGTTCCAGAATGTGCCTTGTCCTGGGACAGCAGAAAACTGTGGAGCAACGTCTTATGGATTTTGCTTTCCCTGGACAAAAGACATTAGGACGATCTGACTAGATGATGTCTCTCCTATGGACTTGTAAATATCCTTCAGCACCCTTGAGAGTTGAGAAAAATCAAATTTATTTTCAGAGGTATATTTCTTTCCTTCCCTTCCTTTTTTGTTATAAACAGAAAGATATGTGCTGATTTATTGGAATCACTCCTTTCACTGTGATGTGCAGGACTAGTAATGAGCTACACTGTCTGAAACGTGATGTTGGATATTAAACATAGCACTTCTCGAAAAAATGCGCAATTCCTGTGATGACATAAGCCCAAGCTTTATTTCTTACTGCTTATATCTTATAGATTGAAACAAATGTCATTTTATTTTTAGAGGTGTACTGCTCTACTGCAGCTCTTCTGAAGTAGTGTTGGAGGTTTTCTGTAGCAATTCATGGTTGCTGAATATGGGCACCTTTACATTTAAGAATGTGATGTTCTATTTTTTGCACACTTATAGTAACTTTTAAAACCTTTAGAATTGTTTAGCAGTATGTGCCTATGTAACCAGGTTCTGTGGGTGGTACCTGTTGAAATAAATTGCCTGAAGACTTTTAATAAAAGAAAACAGCCTGAAGGTAATTGATCTGCTGCAGGCTGGAGTAGGCCCAGTTAATCTCAACGGCTGAGCCATCTCACAGCAATTTAATGAACCTTAATAACATCAACCCTTCAAGTTTTTAAGTGTTCCACGACTATATTGATTTTGGCAGAAATAGAAATATAGGTTACAGGAGTTAAAAATCAGCAGAATGTATCATATTGCTCTTTTTCTGTGCTGGTTACATGCAAAACTCTATCTGGAGCCTGTACCCTTCAATCACTCAGACAGCAACAACAGACTCTTTTGGTTACCTTTGAATTTATAATAAGGCTACTCAATTAAAGTCAAATATGAAAAAGAGCAGATTGTGGGACTTTTTCTCCTGAAAAGCAAGTGGGGAAAATAATATGTAGCCTTCAAACACTTGAAGGGTGTTCCTTTTATGTTTTCATTTATATTTAGTATGTAATAAGCACAGATAAATGTTTCTTGCAATATGAAACTGCCACACATAATTCATGTTGGAAGAAGAGCCTGGGTACTCAGGAGACCGGCTGTCTTAGATGAAAAATACTATTTCTTCCTTGTTCACTTCCTTTTTTGAGATGCACATCCTTTGCAGTTATCCCCCCCAAAACACCTAGTGATAGAAGGGTGATTTTCCCTCAGCAAGCAAAGAAACGTGGGGCTAAGAGAACTTGTGGATGCCCAGGCCCTCCATCAGACCTACAGGCTGGTTTGTTCAGTACCAGTTTATATCCTTATGCCCTTATTCAGGTGTAAACAGCCTTACTACTACCATAAAGACAGCAAAAGCCATTCTGTTCTTACGCTTTCATTACCTCAGTAGCTGAATCTGAACCAAAATTACCTTCCTGTGCTAACAATACGTCAGCTATGTGTCTGTCAAACAGTTTTTAAAAATAATATTTTAGTATGGTATTTGCCACATTAGACTCAAACCTTGTGTTTCACAGGATAGGATTCATAAAAATAATTAGGAAAAGAAGATGGACGTAAAGAGGTTTAGAAGAAACTTACATATGTTATGTCAGAGGAAAAAAGTGGAAAGGCTAGCAAAAATAAACAGAGTTGAAAGGAAAACTCAAACAGAAAACTCAGGAGCAGAAACATAAAATGAAGAGTGCAGAGGGATAAAGAAAAGTCTGAAGACAGCAATGAGGAGCACCTGGGAGGCAAGGAATAGGTACAGCCAAGAAAGATAAAAACAAGAAGAGGTCAGGGAGGAAAGAGCGAAATGGATCTGTTTGGAGAGGCTGCAGTTACTGAAGAGGTTATACTCTGCTATATTTAATCAATGTTATCAAAAAGTCATAATTAAATTAACATATCCCTATCAGATGAGCTGCCTGAGCGCTGTTCTGTGCTGAGCAGGAGAGCACAAGCAGGAGGAGGAATGGCGGCCTTGCTGTGGCTGGGTCTTGTTCCACAGTTTTGCTGTACATTCACCACTCTTCAAAGAAGAGTAGTTACAGTAGGAACTTCAGGGATTGCTGCTGGGAGCTCCTGAAGATAAGTGCTCTGGAAAAGTCATGAAACACCTCATGTCTCAAGGGTCCAGGTCACACAGAGCTTCTGTGCGACGGGGCCTTCTAACCTCCGAACCCAAAGCAAGGGTTTGGCTCGAGCTGCATGGTGCTCATGAGCGAAGAGGCCGCACTACTATGGCAAACCCACAATAAAACTCCAGAACAACGAGGAGGAGGAGGAAGAAAAGGGTGTTTTTTGTGGTGTGGAAGCCCTCAGGACATAGCAATACCACAGACAAGTTACCTTCTGGGACTTAAAATTTTGAGAATTTGGGCGGGCAGAGAGGTGACAGACACTTCTGGGGTGGACTCAGTTTAAGCAGACGATGTTCCAAAGCTGAATGGCCCGGGAACGGTAGAAGCAACTGAGAGAAACACCAAGAGGTGACGGAGGAGGCCGCAGCAGCGCGGGGGGCACGACAGGCCCGCCCGCATGCGGGAAAACCGCGGCCGCCCCCCGGAAAGGACAGGGAAAAAGTGAGCGGGAAGAACCCCGCTCCCG